>JACEFZ010007253.1:200000-245000 GCA_014155875.1 Cepaea nemoralis | reverse complement strand
TAATAGGTATAGAGATGTGGTTCCTGAGACTAATTGTGCGAATTCCTTGGACTGCCAGAGTAACTAACGACTGTCTGAAAGAGGCTAATGAAAATAGGACATTGTATACAACATTAAGAAAGAGACGAACAGCTTTCTTCGGTCATGCGACGGCGAACATCGTGACAACTGGAAATATCGAGGGTAAGAGAAGCAGACAAAGAGAAATGATGCTAGATGGATTGAGACGGTGGCGTGGAGGAATATCATCAGCAGAGTTGATCCAGAACACCAAAGACCGAGATCTGTGGAGAGCCATGAACGCCTATGCCAGCTGGCAGGGCACTTGATGGTGATTACGTGTTTGTGTGTGTGTGTATTTGTATGTGTGTGTGTGTGTGCGCGCGCGCGTGTCCCAATTAAAGACACAGGGTATGAACAGGATATTATTATACATGAATACAGTGTTCAAGTAATCCAAAGGAACAGTTACCACACATTTGTAAAATGCTAAACACTAGACACAGTCACCGCTTCATTCATAGAGTACTTATATTACTTCTTTAATACGTGTCTTGTCCTTCTGTAACTCAGATACAACTTCGGTTCCTGTTTGAAAACCATGCGTTTCGAAGCGACTCCCTGGACTGACTAAACGTCTGGTTCACTGAACCGTGACAATCATGAATCTTTTGTTCAACGCCAGAGTTAGATGTATATCTCTGTGTTTTCATAATACTGTTGATATCGTGAAACAGTACCCTTCTAGTTGTTACAGTTGTCAATCTCTCCGCCCACTTGTCTGTCAGCCTGTTGCTTCAGTGTCAAGCAATCTAGACAGATGTGTCACGTGACGATAGTGAGAAACGACTACGCAGTCTGGGCACACTTTTGCGCGCTGCATATTAGATGATAGGGCTTGGATTAAAAGCGTACCTGATAACCCTGAAATACAGTGTCCTAACATATACCAATATATCAAATGTTATAAAAATAATATATAACTATCGTTCAGTGCCCTGCGCCGTGTAGAATGTCGTTCCCATAACAGTCTTTCGTAATGTCAATCTATTTTAAGCCGGATGTCATGCCTCTGTTGCTTCCTCTGCTTCTTCTCGTCCTCCATTTCAATCAATAAGGTGCCGTCTCAGCAATGAAGGTTGGCTGCAATAGATCTTCAACACTGTCTGTTTCCATCTCTTGATGTTATCTTCCAACTTGTATCGTTGTCGACCTATCCTATTGCTCGCTTGCCCTCAACCTTATCCTCCAGTATTTCACTTGCTTCCTCTTTAATTCTTTCATCAACTCTCTTTTCATTCCCAGTTTTTCTACAACCTCTGCATTTGATTGTTTTTGTTTCCATAAAATACGACCTATTCGTCTGTATTATCCACATCTCCAGGGCTTCTATGCGACTTTCTAGTTGCTTGTTCAATGTCCAGGCTTCCGCGCCATACAGCATCGTTGAATATACGTAGCATTTGGCAATTCTCATTTTTAATGCGTTATTAATCTCTCTAGATGTTAATATTCATTTCTTGCCGTTGAAAACATGTTTGGCAATTCCAATTCTCTTTTTGATTTATATTTCACTTCTGCCATCATCTGTTATTATATGTCCAAGGTAGGAGAAACTTGTTACTTGTTCTAGTATCTTCCCGTTTACTTTGATGACCTTTCCTTTTCACTGCTGAGTATCATAGTTTTTTTTTTTAGATGTTAATATCTAAGCCACATTCTACACTATGCCTGTTTACTTGTTCCACTGTCTTGTATCTCATGCTCGCTTTCTGCTAGTAACACGGTATCGTCAACATACCTAAGATTGTTTATGATTCTTCCAGGCAGTTCAACTTGGTTTACAAATTCTTGCAGTGTATAGGTTAAAGAGGCTTGGCAACTTTCACCATTTACCTCAGTGAAATTTTGGAAGGAGATGTAAATAGTGTTTATACGATCTTTCTAATGCTCTTTGTAAGTGCTTATTTATTTCTCTAACGTTGTTCTTGATACAAGCACTTCATCTTTTATGTGGTCTTTCCATTGCTCTGTAAGCATTATATTTCTTCAATGTGTTCTCTGTGGCAGATGATACCAGGGCTTTCTTGTGAGGTGTCCAAACTATTAAATCTGTTGTTCTTTAATAAAGTGCATCACTTTTTTCAGACCCAGTCGTCTTTTAATCTCCTCATTCCTAATCTATCTCTCATGGTTACTCCAGAAGTTCTTCTAAGGCATCACATCTCTGAAATAATTGTACGCTCATTAGTTTTAGTAAGCGCCCGTGTTTGACATTGGTGGCATAATTTAGGACAAAAACTAGTTATTGTAAGATTTGCTTTTGTACGTAATAGGTATCTTTCTATGCGGCAGAATTGGTGATAGTTGTCTCAGTACTTGATTTGCTTCGTCTTTTGATTTCTCTATCCAGCCACGCGTCTGAAGTGAGAATTGACCCTAGACATTTAAGTTAGCTGGTTTGTTTTATTTCCGAGATCTTTTATTAATAGAGTTTCTGTTATATTTCTCACCCGTAGAATTGCCTTGATGTAGATAGTTCTGAAGGCTCTCTTCATCTTCTGTGATTAACACTTGGTCGTCCGCAAATAATAATTGTGAAATGTTATCCTCTTCTTCGCAGTCTGCTACTCGACATATATTGTCAATATACATTATTAAAAACTTAGAGGCGAGGGCACATGTCCTTGACGTACACCTGCATTTGCTTCAAACGGTTTTGATCTGCCTGTCTTTGTTCCTACGCAACTTTTGCTTGACTTATATACCCTATTGCAAACATTAATTAGATGTTTGCTAATTCCGTATTTCTTAGGCAGTCCAATAGCATATTCATGTTGCTACCATGTGTAAATTATCTACCATATTTTTAATTCACCGACTTCGTGGTCCGCCTCTTCTCCGCTTCCCCTTTACACCTCCCTTCCCTTCGTAATTATTTTTGTTTCAGATATATCAACTGGGGAATCATTTGAGGTCACTAAGACATTTCTTAAATAAGCACACATTATTTGTTTTGTGCTCGTAGAAGAAGAAGCCAGAAGTAGAGACCAGATGACACACTGGACAACATAAAAACTATAACTTTGAACATGTATGTTATCTTGTGTGTTCTCTAGTCTTTACTTCTGTCTTCTACTTCTATGAGCGCCAAACAATACGTGTGTGTTTATTATGAACTATCTTTTCCATGATTCATGTCTTTACACACGCCCATATTATTATTTTTCTCAGTTTTGAGTCTCATAATGAACAATCTTCTTCAATGTTAAATTATGGATGAATATATCTGTGTGCTCTTTTTCGTCCGATGAAATGTTAATGCTCTTCTATTACAATGATATGATAATATTAAGCGCCCACATGCGATTTTTATCGTGTGTGTTTTTTTTAAAACAAATCTAAGCTTCACATCCATTGCTTGCCACAGAAAATATGCACGATCTCAGCACTCTGGTTTGTGTTGTTATGTCTAATTACAGATCATAATTATTATCATCATCATTATCTGCATTAAAGTGCGGTTGTAATGAACCTACAACACACTTGCCCTGTGCCATCACGGGCAATCAGACCGACTTCCCAGTAGATATCTTGATGCTGTCTACTATCATGCAACGTCGTCTTCCCTTTGCTCGCTTGCCCTCCATTTTTCCCTCTCCCACATTCATTAGCAAAACTTGTCTTTTAATATTGTCAAAGTACGTTAATTGTCTGTCCTTGATCCTGTTGTGTAATGATTTCTTAATTTCACATTTTTCTAATACTTCTCTGATGTCTTCTCTTGACATGATGTTTCTCATATGTATGTTACAATAGTTTAATCATAAATTATCTTTATGTAAAGTGCAGGGCTTATTTCAGGATATATATATATATATATATATATATATATATATATATATATATATATATATATATATATATATATATATATATATTTATAAAAAAGGATGTATGTATGTGTGTGTGTGTATGTGTGTGTGTGTGTATGTCCTTTATGCGTTCGCGAACGGTCCATCCGATTGAGATGAAATTTTCTACACGTCTTCCTCTCATTCCCGCGCTGCCAACTGTCATAGTTTTTTTTTCTTCTTCTTCCTCCTCCTCCCTCCTCCCCCTCCCTAAATACGTACGTAAATATATGATGATGATGATGATGAAAGAATCCCTGAACCACAACGCTAGGAAAAGCGAAGAAAATGACGTGACTACACAGAATCGTCACACGGCAATGTCAATAACAACTCATCTTTTTATGTGTAAAGAAGTTATCTACAGTCATGTAGAAGGGAAGAACAATCAATGGAAGGACCGAAATCACAGAACCTAGACGAGTATGAATTGGGAATGGAGAACTCCCTCCTCCTCCCTTCTCCTCCTCCTCCCTCCTCCTCCTCTCTACCTCTCCTCCTCTCTCCTATTCCTCCCTCCTCCTAATCCCACTACCTCCTCCTCCTCTCTTCTTTTCCTCCTCCCTCTACCTCCTCCTCCTCCTCCTCTGCCTCCATCCCTCTCCCTCCTTCCTCCCCCTCCTCATCCGGTCCTCCCATCCTCCTCTCCCTTCTCCGTCTCCCTCTTCCTCCTCCTCCTTCTCCTCCGCCTCCTCCCTCCTACCTCCTACGATCTCCTCCTCCTCCTCTCCCTCCTCCTCCCACTCCCTCCTTCTCCTCCCTCCTCCTCCCTCTTCCTCCTACTCCTTCTCCTCTTCCATCCTCCTCCCTCCTCCTCCTCCTCTTTGCCTCCTCCTCCTCTTCCTCCTACATCATCCTCCCCTACCTCCCTCCTCCGCCTCCCTTTCCTCCTCCCCTCCTCATTCTCACATCCTCCTCCTCTTCCCTCTTCACTCTTCCTCCTTCCTTCTTCATCCCTCGGCCTCCTCCCTCCTCCTCCTCTCTCTCCCCCTACTCCTCCTTCCTCCTTCTCCCTCCGCCCCCTCCCTCATCCTTCTCCTCCCTCCTCCTCCCCTCTCCTCCTCCTCCCTCCTTCTCCCTCCTCCTCCTTCTCCCTCATCCTCCCCCTCTTCCTCCTCCTCCTTCTCTCTCCTCCTCCCTCTTTCTCCCTCATCCTCCTCCCTCTTTCTACCGCCTCCCTCCTCATACCTCCTCCCTCCTCCTCGCTCTTCCTCCTACTCCCTCCTTCTTCCTCCTCCTCCTCCTTCCTCCTTCTCCCTCCTCCTCCTCTCTCCTCCCTCCTCCTCCCTCCTCTTCCTCCTCTTACCTCCTCCTCCCTCCTCCTCCTCACTCCTCCTCCTTCCTCATCCTTCCTCCGCCTCCTTTTCCCTCCTCCCCCTCTTCATTCTCCCTCCTCCTCCTTCCTCCTTCTCCTCCTCTCTCCTCCTCCCTCCTCCTTCTCCCTCCGCCCCCTCCCTCCTCCTCTCTCCTCCTCCCTCCTCCTCCTCCCTCCTTCTCCCTCCTCCTCCTCCTCCTCCCTCTTCCTCCTCCTCCTTCTCCTCCTCCTCCCTCTTTCTCCTCCTCTCCCCTCCTCCTTTCTCCTCCTACCACCTCCCTCCTCCTACCTCCTCCCTCTTCCTCGCTCTTCCTCCTACTCCCTCCTCCTCTTTCCTACTTCTCCCTCCTCCTCCCTCCTCCTCCCTCTTCCTCCTACCTCCTCCTCCCTCCTTCTCCTCCATCTCCCATCATTCCTCCCTCCTCCTCCTAATCCCTCCTCCTCCCTCGTACTCCTCCCTCCTCCTCCTGTCTCCTCCTCCTCCCTCCTGCTCCCTCCTCCTCTCTCCGCCTAATATGAATTAAATGATATGCTCCCCACCAGGGACTGGGCGAAGCCGGGCCGGGTCGTCGTTTTTGGGAACGGGAACGGGAGCAGGGGCCGAATATGAATTAAATAAGACGCTCCATTTACCCAAGTTAATTGTTGGGGGAAGATGTAAAGATCTTTCAAGTGCTCTTTCTAATAATAGACAGACAGACAGTAGATAGTCGGGAACGGGAACGGGAGCTTATATGACTACTTATATGAATTAAATGAAATGCTCCCCACCAGGGACTGGGCGAAGCCGGGCCGGGTCAGACAGACAGACAGACAGACAGACAGACAGACAGACAGACAGACAGACAGACAGACAGACAGACAGACAGATAGATCCCCGCCAGGGACTGGGCGAAGCCGGGCCGGGTCAGCTAGTATATATATATATATATATATATATATATATATATATATATATATATATATATATACTCTTTTAGACCAACTGGCTCTCGAGTGGTGACGTACACATTCACAACAGATACCTCTTATTAGATGCATATTTTCCACCTGCAATCTGGCTAGGTGCGTGAAGCAGGCAGCAACAAGCACCTGTCCGAGCTGATTGGGGAAAGACTTGGCGCCTATGAGATTCTCCAGTCCAGTAAAGGTGACTATTCTCAATTATCATAATTAGGAGGCTCCTGCTTAAGGTTGTCTGTTGCTCTCTAATAAAATGTCTTAGTGGTGAAGTGGACAAGCTGCCCGCAAGCGCTACGAGGCGCATGGATTTGCATTTAGACTCCACTATTCAGGTCTAGAATGCAGTTTTCGAAGAACCTTGTGGATCTTCGTTGGGACTATGAAGTTGGTGCTCTATGCGACACTTTCGACAGACAGCTTTACAGAAATAAGACCGATAAATATGGAATAAATCCCGATGCAATGAAGTCGACCCACTTGTCTTTATACCCCTTTAACAGTTATATCTACATGTTCCGAAATATCACCGATTCATGCACCCATTGTACCTTTTATAATATCATCCTCTAATATCAATAGTTATGCATTTTTTTTAAAATTTCAAACTAATTATCCAAAAGCTCAGAGATCGTTCTATTGTAATATTGTAAGTAAAGGAGAATTCTAATTTATTCAGCTTTCTCTCTCTCTCTCTCTCTCTCTCTCTCTCTCTCTCTCTCTCTCTCTCTCTCTCTCTCTCTCTCTTCAAACTAACTGAAAATAAAGTTCGTTTGTTCGTTCATTATGCGTGTGCATCTATGTGTGGTGCATGTGTGTATGTATGTGTGTGTGTGTGTGTGCATGTGTGTGTGTGTGTATGTGTAATGGCGGAAAAAGAACCTTCTTGTAAATGCCTCTATCATTTCTTAGCTGTCAGTATATACTGTCAGTAATCTATTTATAATTTCTCTATAACAGCCGAAACGTCTCAATATTCCATTTATACTGAACTGCCCTAACTGTAAAGCCTTGCCTTTAAAAACTTTGCCCTATATAAACAGGTAAAACATTTACATGTGTAGTGTCTAATGTTAACGCCGTGTTGTCCTACTTCAATATCCTGTGCACATGAAATACCTGAAAACATTTAAAAAACCCTTTCAAGCACTAGATCCGAGACCAGGTCAAGACTTTCCCACAGGTAGCGGCAGGTAATACAAGGTGCGTAGTTTCTGCACTGGCGTAATGCTCCTAGTGCTGCATTCAGGCAGCAAGAAAGCTCTATAACAAAGACTCATTCTATATGGCAGATATTTGTTACCGGCTCAGGAGGGAGGGTCGTGTTTAGCCCTTAACTGATTTAGGTCTTACACTAAAGATGTCCTTCAGGTATGCACATTTACATGTTGTCTTGGTAGTGAAATTCATCTTTACATGAAGTGACTTAGTAGCGATCTGTTTGCAAAACCTTTTGTAACACCTTGCCCGTTTTGATAAAATCAGAATCTAACACCAACGAAATAGGCAATCAATCAGGTGCCGTCTCCACAATTAAGGTTGGCTCCAATGGACCTTAAAAGCTCTCTGCCTCGCCTTTGTTGAATAATAACAGACGTTGTTCATCCATCTCTTTATGTTATCTTCCCACTCATTTGACTTGACAGCCAAGAGCAATTAAACACCAAATAGATGAACATGTGATTTAAGAATGAGATTATTTCGACATCTTTTAATAATGTGTAATACCTTGCCCACTTTGAGGAAATCAAAAATATTCATTGAGTCAACACCAAAAAGAAGTTAATCAATCAATGAATGTAAGCTTCAATGCTTATCTAACACTCTCTGTCTCGCCCTTGTTGTACACGTCATACTGTCCATCTCTGCATGTTGTCTTCCCACTTGTACATTGAGAGACTGTCCATTTCTTTATCTTATCTTCCCACTTATTGTACACTGACAGACTGTCCATCTCTTGATATTATCTTCCCATTTGTTGCACACAGACAAACTGTCCATCTCTGCATGTTATCTTCCCATTTGTTGCACACTGACACACTGTCCATCACTGGATGTTGTCTTCCCATTTGTTGCACACTGACAGACTGTCCATCTCTGCATGTTGTCTTCCCCTTTGTTGTACACTACATACTGTCCATCTCTGCATGTTGTCTTCCCACTTGTTGTACATTGAGAGACTGTCCATCTCTTTATCTTATCTTCCGACTTATTGTACACTGACAGACTGTCCATCTCTTGATGCTATCTTCCCATTTGTTGTACACTGACAGACACTCTACCTCTGGATGTTATCTTCCCATTTGTTGCACACTGACACTCTGTCCATCTCTGCATGTTATCTTCCTATTTGTCGTACACTGACAGACTGTCCATCTCTGCTTGTTGTCTTCCCATTTGTTGTAGACTGACAGACTGTCCATCTCTGCATGTTATCTTCCCATTTGTTGTACACTGACAGACTGTCTATCTCTGCATGTTGTCTTCCCATTTGTAGTAGACTGACAGACTGTCCATCTCTGCATGTTGTCTTCCCATTTGTTGTAGACTGACAGACTGTCCATCTCTGCATGTTATCTTCCCAATTGTTGTACACTGACAGACTGTCCATCTCTGGATGTTGTCTTCCCACTTGATGTACACTGACAGACTGTCCATCTCTGGATGTATTATTCCCATTTGTTGTACACTGACAAACTGTCCATCTCTGGATGGTGTCTTCCCACTTGTTGTACACTAACAGACTGTCCATCTCTGGTTGGTATCTTCCCACTTGTTGGACTCGACAGCCAAGGTCAATTAACAGGTTAAGTCCCATGGGGTGAATAATCGTCTTAGCGATTTCCCGTATCTGCCATGGTCATTTATACAGTAGTTTTCTTTTTCCAACTCCCTTTAGTGTGATATATAATACAACATGTCTGCTACTTTATTAACAACTTTTAAGTCATAACTGTGACACAAGCCTACTTTCCGTTTTCCACCATCCATTTTTGTTAGGTCGAAGCCTACTTTTCGTTGCCTGCCTCAATTGTGGTGTTGAACATAATTTACCGGTCCCGGTTCCAAGCGTGCTAGCCATTGCCGCATCACAGCTCCCAGTTTGTTTCGTTTATCCTTATTACGTTGCTCTAAACGGTACTTTGAGTTAGGGGATGGTGAACGCAGTGTCATAAACCCCGTTCATACCCAGTCGAGGGTTCTATATCTCCTGCGGGTGAATTGGAAGCAGGCTGCTTTGCGTTGATTTCGATGATATCTAGCATCGGCAGTTCAGATAGCAATGACAAATGATTGAATTCGCATTGCCTAGTCAATCACAAACAGAAAATAATTGCTGGGTTGACTGCAACGTTCTGTGATGGACATGTTGATAAGTTTAAGTGTGTTTCTGTTCTTTGCTTCTCTTATAAGCTCTGGTAAGACAAGGGCGACATTAAGAACCTTGGGGATCTCACGTGTTGATGCTATGTGTTCTGGCAGAGAGGTAAAGAAAACGTGTGCTGAACCAAGCCGTAGCTTAACATCATAGATGGGTCCAAGAAGAATTTGGTGTGCTAGTAGAACACTTGGATCGGAGTGGCTGTATGGTTTAACGCGCTTATAATTTCACTTGTGACAGCGTGAATGTGTTCCACCCCGGGGGTCAACTGGACTTAAATGTTGAATTTCGTTCCAGAAAGCAATGGCAAACTACTGAATTGCCTAGTAAATCTCAAACAGGCAATAAGATATGGGGTTGACTGCAACACCCTACACAGGACATGCAATTCATTCATTTTCTTTGTCAAATCGTTAGTGGTATGTAGAGATTGCCGGCTTCCTGGCCTAGAGGTTAGCGACTTTTCTCCGTAATTTCGTATACTCTCGTAAGTAACGTGACGACGGTGAGAATAAGCAGTGGTTCGAATCCCGTCAGTAACTTACGGGGTATGTGAGCCGGTCGCTCAGAAAGCAATGGCAAGCTACTGAGCGTAATCTTGCCAAGAAATCAACAATCAGCTGACAGATGCTGATGTTGACAGCAATGTGCTGTAAAAGGATATGCAAACATATATGTAGAGATTAAAATGAAATGTGCTTGCAGGAAAGATTCTTACAATATTGTTAAGCGACAGATGAACAGGGGTGACTGAGAGTCGTAATGTCCGCATCATACATAATGGGACGTATGTTCCGACTCGTGAATGCTCGTGAACATATTTTACAAATGCTTGGACCAACGGCCTTTTATTCTTAAGTCACACCACGTCCGGGATACGGATGTGGCAATGAAAACAAACCAAAACAAACGGCAATGACAATAAACTATTGTATATAATTCAAGATGCAACAGTAGTAACAGACACACTGAACTGTGATAGTTAAATACAGTGGAAGATATAAAAACTGTCTGAACATTGGTATATGCAACAGTCAGTAAGGGCACTTTTACACCTGATGGCGCTTTGGGCTTATTGTGCTAGACACATATATACATATATGTATATACCAACTGGCACTAGGTGGGTACTATCATGCTGGCCGTCTTTACTTCCCAAGACATGTCCTGGTACATATTTTAGGGAGGGTCGACATGGAAGTACATGGCCCTTTTTAAAATCTGAATCCGGCCCTGACGCGGATCGAACCCAAGACCACCGGGCCAGCAGGCCAGAGCCGGCCACGACACTACATCCGCTCCAAAGAGCTGATATACTTAGGAAATCACTGGAAATACAGTGAAACCGCTTAAGGCGATCTCGGATGTGGCGTAGTCTCGTGAGTAACGTAACCTGTGGAGAATCTGTAGCGGTTCTCTCCGCGTTTGTAACTTACGGGGTATGTGAGCCAGTCGCTCAGAAAACAATGGCAAACTACTGAGCGTAGTCTTGCCTAGTACATCACCAGCAGCTGGAAGATGCTGATGTTGACTGCAACGTTCTGTAAGGAATATGCAAAAAACAATACAAAACAAAAAATATTTAAAATCCCCTGACGGCTTGCTAGGCCAGTCGCAGAGTTAGGATACAAATCTGACCAAGGGGAGTCCGCCCCCCCCCTGGCGAGCCAGAGCATCTACAAGTATTATAATGATTTCAGTTTATAACGGACATTTTTGTCAGTTAACAGTGTTGCCACGGGCTACGTCTGACGTAACCATATACACGTTTACTCCCACTCCTATGACGTACCATGTTTTTGAAAAATGTGGCAATGCCTAAGGGTCACATGTGTTTGCATCAGTGTTTGATTCTTGTCGATATGGTTGGCAGCCCATGCTTACAGCGCACCTGTATTTGTTAGGTAAACTGCAAACATGCGTTTTGACACAACAGATGAAATATGTGTATACACTGCTATCAATGTACGTCAGAGGTGTGTACAAATGGCGTACTGATAGACAGGTAGACAGACAAATGCAGGGAAGACAAATGGAAGTGAGAGAGGTGCGTTTATGAGAATCCATTACAAATTTAAGTTGCGGTATCGCCGCAGATAATGGACGAAGGATGGGCATGTATCCATGTGTATACACTGAGAAACGTTTGCCTGAGGGCCCGTTGGTCAAGTGTTCAAATCCTCATTGTGGCGATTTTATTTTTAAATTAATATTGGCATGGGCTCGACCCAGGCTAAAAGTGATAACAGGAAATGTTCCGGGAAGTAAAGGTACTTGGCGAGATATTGATCATCCATCGAGTATTGATTCCTCTATACAGACATGGCGTGTAAAAGGAGCTATTGCTTATTATTGCTTACTCATATACAGAGAACTACCTTTGTCAGTGGCGAAACGCGAAGGCTTGCCAGGCATTGGTAAGTTACACATCAGAACACCATAAGTTTATTGCCTATGCTTTACAGGACGTCACAGTTACCCCCGGCATTTTTTGGCTGTTTGTGATCTCTTGGCACATAACACCCGACTATAGGTAATTCTCCAAGGAACAGTTGAGGGCAAACGGAGAAGAGGAAGGCAGAGGAATGCATGGGCTGACAGCATTAAACTGTGGGCACGATGCCGTATTTCCACATGTGTGCGGGTTGGCTCGAATGCAGAACCATCGAGAACTCTGATACTTCAGTCATGATACCCGTACGTCCTATTCCACGATTATGAGATGACAATGTATTTAGGATGTCTGAGACGGAAGTCGCTAGAGAGGCAAGCATATGGACATGCTGTCATACTGGTAGGGCAGAAAATCAGCCATCGAATTACTTTTAAGAACACGTGAAGCCGAAATTGGTAGAAGAACAAAATCGCCTTAGTCGTTGTCGTGCAATGCACCTGGTGATGATGATAATGTATGGAGCCGCAGTAACGAAGTGATTACTGTCATGGTTTACCGACACAGATTCATACATAGCCTTGTAGTGTCGAGAATTAAGTCCGATCGATACGGCTTTATCGTCAACCAAGCCTCATGAATTGAATACAAGAGATCTTTTTGATAAATTACTGGCGGCCAGAATGACACCATTATCTCCTGTTTGTTGAAAACCTCGAGATTCTACAATGCATTGCCCAGGCTTTTCCCGTTTTCAAGGGTTGTCTCAACCCGCGTAGGATGCTACCCCTCCTTCCCTTCAGTGACCTGCATGAATAGCCTTCAATAATATGCACGATGTCTGAATGTACATGCAAATAATGCTGTGTTTTCTTAATTTCTATTCGTTAGTTAGTTAGTTAGTCGCCTTTCCAACTTCATGGCAACGGCTCGTCCTCATTATGCTCCGTTCCTGTGCCAGTGAATATCACACAAAATGCTCCTCACTGCTCTATATGACCAATGGAATAGACAGGAGTATCAGAAGCCAACAGCCCGCACAGGTACACTGTGCATAATGTCTCCGCCAGAATACCAATACAAAAGTCCTCCACGAAAAATACAGTTCATAATCGATGGAATCGGCAATCAGCAGAAAGACTTAATTCACCCGGGTTTTATCCTATATGGTTCGGTCTCTTAACGCAGGTCCACCCGCCGACAGCGCCGCACAAAGCACAAACCCCATAGCTCCAGCGACGACTTCCAGTAGTCTCCTGAAATAAATGCACTCGTTAACCGAAATGGCAAACCAGTCAATTCAGCAACAGCCGGCAGTGATAGTTCCGAACATGCAGTTCCCGGTACAAACAACCGCGTACAGATGTAAAAGCATTCCACGCGAAATTCACAGTTCAGTGTCGCGCAACGCACTCACTCATTAGCAGGGCGACGGAATCATGCACTACCAGTCCAACATGAGGAAAATGTTAATGCGAACAGTAGCCAACTGTTTAAACATTCCAGAGGCCTTAACGGTTTAAATGCCTATCCTCCATGTTGGGGACCGAAAGTCCCAATAGACTGTAGACCAAGTCGCAGTCCAAGCCTCCTTAGTCGCCTCTTACGACATGCATGGAAGGCGTGTTACTGTTCTTCGCTTTCATTATGGGCCCCGGCAACACACGGGCAAACTGATAGGGAGTATCTCTGATTTTCTATTCGCTCTGCTATTAATCACTACAGTTTTCTTGTAGAAATAATATATATTTTAGGAAGTAAATGTATAGATGTGTTGTCGGTTGTCATTATTATATATATAACTAGCAGACCCAGCCCGGCTTCGCCCAGTCCCTGGTGGGGAGCATCTCATTTAATTCACATAAGTTGGCATATAAGCTCCCGTTCCCGTTCCTGTCTGTCTGTCTGTCTATCTGTCTGTCTGTCTATCTGACTCGGCCCGGCTTCGCCCAGCCCCTGATGGGGAGCATCTCATTTAATTCATATAAGTTCCCGTTCCTGACTGTCTGTCTGTCTGTCTGTCTGTCCCTCCCTCTCTGTCTGTCTGTCTGTCTGTCTGTCTGTCTGTCTGTCTGTCTGTCTGTCTAATCATTTATTGGTTGCGGTTAGAACACCCTTAGATAAACGAAGACCAACTTACAAAAAGCATTAGAAAGAGCACTTGAAAGATCTTTACATATTCCCCCAACAATTAACTTGGGTAAATGGAGCGGCGGCAGCAGCAGCAGAAGAAGAAGAAAAAGGAGGAGTAGGAGGAAGGAGGAGGAAGAGGATGGAGGAGGGAGGAGGAGGGAGGAGGAGGGAGGAAGAGATAGGCGGAGAGAAGAGGAGGAGGGAGGAGGAGGAGTAGGGAGGAATAGGAGGGAGGAGGAGGGGAAAAGAGGAGAAGGAGGAGGAGGGGTGAGGAGGGAGGAGAAAAAAGGGAGGAGGAGGGAGAAGGAGGAAGGAGGAGGAGAGAGGAGGAGGAGTAGAGAGGAGGAAGAGGGAGGAGGAGGAGGAGGAGGAAGGAGGAGGAAGAGGGAGGAGGGGGAGGTGGAGGGAGAAGGAAGAGGGAGAAGGAGGAGGAGGAGGGAGGAGGAGCACGCAGGAGGAGGAGGGGGAGGAGGGAGGAGGGAGAGGGAGGAGGGAGGAGCGAGAGAGAGGAGGAGAGAGGAGGAGGAGAGAGGAGGAGGAGGGAGGAGGTGGAGGGAGAAGGAGGAGGGAGGAAGAGGTAGAAGGAGGAGGCAGAAGGAGGAGGGAGGAAAAGGAGGGGGAGAAGGTTTAGGAGGAATGATGAGGAGGGAGGAGGAAGATGGAGGAGGAGGGGTGTGGAGGAAGGAGGTGGAGGGAGGAGGAGGGAGAAAAAGGGAGGAGAGAGGATGAGAGAAGAGGAGGAGGGAGGAGGTAGGAGGAGGAGAAAAAGGAAGGAGGAGGAGGAAGAGGGAGGAGGAGGAGGAAGAGCAAGGAAAAGGATGGAGGAGGAAGAGGAGGGAGAGGGAGGAGGAGGAGGGGAAGAGGGTAGGAGGAGGAGGGGAGAGGAGGATGGATGTGGAGGAAGGAGGAGGAGGGAGGAGGAGGGATTAGGTAGAGGAGGAAGAGGAGGGAGGAAAAGGGAGGAGAGGGGAGGAGAGAGGAGGAGGTAGAAGAAGGAGAAAGGTGGAGGAGGAGGAGGAGGAAGGGGGAGGAGGAGGAAGAGGGAGGAGGAGAATGGAGGAGGAAGAGGAGGGAGGGAGAGGGGAAGAGGAAGAGGGTAGGAATTGGAGGAGGGGAGAGGAGGAGGAGGGAGAAGGAGGGAGGAGGAGAAGGGAGGAGGAGGGAGGAGGCGGAGGGAGGAGAAGGAGGGATAAGGGAGAGGGAGTAGGGAGAATGAGGAGGGGAGGAGGGAGAGGGAGGAGGGAGAATGAGGAGGGGAGGAAGGAAAGGGAGGTGGAAGAGGAGGAGGGAGGAGGAGGAGGGTGGACGAAGGAGGTAGAGGGAAGAGTAGGAGGTAGAGGGATGAGGAGGTAGAGGTAAGAGGAGGAGGGAGGAGGAGAAGGGAGTAGGATGGAGGAGGAAGAGGGAGAAGGAGGCAGGAGGAGGGAGAGGTAGGAGGAGGGAGGAGGCAGAGGGAGAAGGAGGAAGGAGTAGGAGGAAGTAGAAGGGAGAGGAAGAGGGAGGAGGAGGAGGAGGAGGTAGAGGGAGGAGGAAGAGGAGGAGGGAGGAGGAGGAGAGAGGAGGTGGAGGGTGTAGGGAGGAGGTAGAGGGAGGAGGAGGGAGGAGGAGAAGAGAGGAGGAGGGAGTTCGCCATTGCGAATTCATACTCGTCTAGGTTCTGTGATTTCGGTCCTTCCATTGATTGTTCTTCCCTTCTACATGAATGTAGATAACTTCCTTACACATAAAAAGAGGAATTGTTATTGATATTGCCGTGGCATGGAGGAATATCAGCAGCAGAGTTGATCCAGAAAACCAAAGACTGAGATCTATGGAGAGCCATGAACGCCGACGCTAGCCGGCACGGCACTTGATGATGATGATGATTGCCGTGTGACGATTCTGTGTAGTCACGTCATTTTCTTCGCTTGTCGTAACGTTGTGGTTCGGGGATTCTTTCATCATCATCATCATATATTTACGTACGTATTTAGGGAGGGGGAGGAGGGAGGAGGAAAAAGAAGAAAAAAAATATGACAGTTGGCAGCTCTGGAATGAAAGGAAGACGTGTAGAAAATTTCATCTCAATCGGATGGGCCGTTAGCGAAAAAATAAAGGACATACATATTTACATACACTTTGTTTTATATATATAGATTAACCCTATCATCATTAATTTTTATCTCTGCAGTAAAAACTGGCGGAGACCAATTCCCAGCAGATCCATCTTCAGACATTATTGTACATTCTGCCATTGCTTGACGTTATATGATTATTTATTTCGTTGACGTCTTCTCCTTTGCCTTCAGCTCCTCCCCCATAATAGTTTTCAGTAGAATTATAATATAATGTTATATCGTTTGATGTGGACACTATATCTGTTGTTGAAATCCTTATTACAGTTAGCATTCTCATTTCTGTATTGAGTTATTCAAGCACCTCTTTGTTTCTATGTATTTTCGTCCAAGGAATTCTTCCTGCTATTCTAAGACCCATGTGTCATACATTTTAAATTGTATTCGCCATTACTGTAGTAAAGGGTTATTATGTTCATGAGTTTCAATGTATATTCAGCTGCCTGGAAAGAACTATTTGTTTCACGTTGTTGAATGGAGTATATTTTTTGCCATTTCAGTTCTCTTCGTGATTTCTACTTCAGATTATCAATTTTCTATCATTGTTTGATCAGGGTTTGTGTAGTATCTTCCCTATTCAAACCGTTAATTACATATTTTAATATTGGACTTTTTGTTTTTATTACTGTAACCATCCAAACGCGGAAAGTAAACTTGAACCCGCTTTATTCAAGGTCACAACAAGGGGATATTTGACCTAATGGTGAAAACATGACTATGTGACCTACTGGTGAAAACACGGCTATATGTCTAATGGTCTAACATGTTCGAGGAGCGGGTGGCCGCGTGGCTAGCATGCCGATTTCTTCTTCGGGAAACGCGGGATTGATCTTCAGTAAGGTGTTCTTTTTTTTCTGTCGGTTGCTAAAAGAATACTATAATCTGCACAATTCGCAGCGACTGCAATAGCCAGGCTGCCTTAATTCCTCAGGTTCAAGACGCTCCCCCTCCCCTTTTGACCTACACCGCACGGTACAATAGGCAGTAGATCACAGTGACAGACAGTATACAGAAAAGGACATCTATGAGTCAAGCAAATATGTTCACATCCCTATGAACACTTATAGTGACCTTATCCTTCACACAGACTTAGCTCACGTTATGTCCTTGCGTATTTGTTGCTTCACACTTCAAGTCGCAAGACTACCAGCGATTGTACTTTCTATTAGAAACAAAGAAGAAAGTAAAACTACCCGTATGCTTGATGTAATATACGACCAATCAGAGGTCAGCATGGCAGAATGGATAAGAACGCGTGTTCTTTAACATCCGCTTTGCTGATGCCGAGGTAAGGAGTTCAACCCCTACACCGGACAGTTGGACTGTAACGTTGACTTCTCGTCCTTGATTTGGGGACATAAATTACAAGTACCTCTGAAGTCGGAGAGGGTTTGCCTGATGGTGAGGGAAACTGGTAATGGGGAAAGCTAATAATCCACAAGCACAATCCAGTCCAGTGCTACAAGAGGTAGTGTGCATGGACTTTGCTCGAGTTCAAAACGAACGAGTGCACGACAAAATAAAATCAGTTTTTGTGTTCATCAAAGAATTAATTCCAATTGTATGATATAGTGAGTGTTGACTCCTCCAAGTCACGAGTCATAAAATCACCACTAGCACTGGGTCCAGCAGAAGTCAATGTCAGAATGTGTTTATCCAACATCTCGATTGCTACTTGCTGGCTAAGACAATGAAACTGTTATCAGCTGACCCACGGAGACACTGGCAATAAAATTCTGTCTGGTGTCGCCATCATATCGAGCTTATTCCGTATCATAAATAGTGAAGCCTACGCACAGGCACACACACCTGGTGTACTACACGGACAACCATTACTTGACCTCTTAATCACTACCATTCGTTTGCCCAGAGTATTTCCTCTTTTTTCCCCTTTTCCTTCTGCCTTTTATCTCTCAATTGAATATATACTTTCAATAAACGCAATCCAAGATGTGTATAGACTTGTTCATGAATTCTTGGATTTTGCACCTAAAGTGTACATGGGTTGAAGTAACCAATAACATGCCAGCACCCCCCCCCCCCCCCACGACCGCCCCTTACGACATGCATAGTAGCCTTCAATGTTGCTATTGTATGCTTCTTTTATGGATTCTTGCATCAGATTTTAATGAATCACACTGGATCAAAACGAGACCCCAGTCGTAGAGCTTCATCATAATCATCATGTGCCATGACAATATGTGTTTCCGGTTATGGTTGGTATTTAACACGATCACCAGCCTTGGTTCAAGTCTGTGTTCGTGTCCCCATTATGTCTTGTGGCCACCTATCTTCACCTATTTATCTCATTGTCTTTCTCTTAATCTTTTCCCATCAAGTTTGCCAGTTGTCACTGCCTTTGTTGAATGGTGAATTTCTCTAATCATTTTACGGTTTTCATTTGTTTCTTTGAAAACACTCTCAATCAATGTTATACTCATCCTTGGTATTCTTTGCATTTCCCCCAGAAACTAAATTTCTTCTGCCATTAAATGTTTCTCAGCTTGTCTGCCCATTGTCCAAGTTTCTCTGGCATACAACAATACAGGTTACATAGATCTATTTAACATGTTTTTTCTCACTGATATTAACAGAATAGTGATTGGGAGTATCTTTTATATCTTGCAAGAGGCTATGTTTGCCATGTCCATTGTTGGTATAATATCTACAACGCATCTGGCAGATGATATGTCTATTCCAAGGCAACTGTACAGATTCACCTGTTTAAGAATGTTTCCTGTTACTTGATTGTGTATTTCTTTCTTCTTGGAGATGGCCTTAATTTCTCTTTTCATATAAATTGTTTATAACCCCAGTTAACCAGCGTGTCTAAAAATGTATCCATGAAATGTTGCGGACAATGTTCAATGTCTACAGTCAATCTGTATCACCTGCACATCATGTAATTGGACATAGACATGTCATTATGAGAAAACCAACTTCAAAGTTATCCATAGCTGACTAATTTCAGCTTCGTGTAAACTAGCCAGACCATCAGTGCCAATTATCCTTTGATTTCATCCAGAATGTTCTTTGTTCACATAGCTTCTGTTTCCCTGAAGGATTGTTTTTGATATGGTGACAGCGCTTGACTATACATATATTTCAAATTACTTCTTCTATTGGAGCTCTACTTCACTGAACGTAACGTTGCCTAAACAATCAAAAACGGCCATTAAATGCCGGGGTTAATTGTGACGCTCTGTTAAGTCTTGCAGATAGTTTTTGTTTATTCAATTTCTCTGTTATCTGTCTAGGAGGATTCAAAACCGGTAACAATTCCATTTAGTTAACTCATAATTTAATTAAATCCAGTCAGTCAACAGCGAAGTAAACAATAATGTTTCTAAGTACGAACGAACGAACGAACGAACGAACGAAAGAACGAAAATCTTTATTTTCAAAGGCGTTAAGAATTGGGCACGCAGACCCGTCTGACATTATGCCCTTCTTCTCTATTTCCTCTCATACATTCTTTCATTCAACATCTCTTATGAAGCAATTATTTGACAACAAAAGAACAATAAGCATTAAAACGCATGAACAATAATCAATAATGCATGACTCGTTGAGGCAATGTTTAATATGAGCATCATGAATACCCAAGGTGGGTGTAACGTGCCATACATATAGGATTTTATTTTTTTTTTGGGGGGGGGCGGGAGGGGGGGGAGGGGGGGGGATAGTTGTCTTTCGAGATAATTTACCATTATCATTGTCTTTGTTGCTGTTTTTTTTTTCTTTTTCAAGGGGGCATGTAGTCTGTCCTTATGTAGTGTTCAAACAGGTTGCGACTGTGTGTATAATGATTGGTGGTGTCTGTGATTTCTTGTGGAAGATTGTTCCACAACTGAAGAGGTAGAGTATGCTAAGCTTGTTTTATATAAGTCTATCCTAGGTTTAGGGAGGGTTTAAGTATATTTAGTCGTTCGCTATGTCTTGCGTTATATTTAAACAATGGCCAAAGGTAGCTTGGGGCTACTTCAATAGAAAATGGAGGAAGAGGAATTCTCCAAAATTTAAAAAATGGAGTGAAAAAGACAGTCAGTGGTAACTGGAAAACTTTCAATACCTTCAAAGCAGCGGTAGAGGCTTTGAAAACTGCAGCAGAAATGCTCTTGATGGAGGAAAATAAAGAGAAGCAAATAGCTAACTTCACAGATGCAAAGTCAGCTGTCTCAATACTGAAGAGCAAAAACAGCAAAGAACTAGCTGACCTAAGAGCAGCACTCCATGGTCTATGCCAGAAATCCAAAAAAGTTGTAATATAGTGGATCCCCTGACATTGCAGTATACTTACAAATGAAGAGGCTGGCAGACTAGCAAAAGAGGGTGGACGACTACCACAGCCTGACATAGACATAACCTACAATGAGGCAAAGAGGTTTATAAAAAGCACTTATATAACCAAATGGGAATCAGAGCATCCATTCCACCAGAAGGATGATACATATTACAAACTCGGCGAAAGTGAACAAGTGGCAATCTTCAGACTCCGCACAGGACATAACAGGCTTGAAATACAACTTGTTCAATAAACTAAATATAGGAGATACCGATGAATGTAATTGTGGAACTGATAAAATGACAGCTAAACATTTGCTGCAGGAGTGCCCAATATATGCAGAACAGAGAAAAATATGTTGGCCCACGCCGGCTTCATTTGAGGACAAAAGATCACTTGTTTACAAACAATGCATGATAGAAGAGAAAAGATCTATGGCGATATTAACAAGCTCAAGTTGACCGCAGCTTACTTTAACTACATTCAGGTTGACATCTAAAGGTGCATGAAGAAGTACTTAACTACTTAGACTGCCACACTTCATACCACAGGTATGTCGGTAGCAAAAGCGTCCCAGAAGCATGAAATGGAATATTGCTTGACTAGCAAATCCATTAAGTAGAAAGTCTGTCGAAAGCTCACTGTGTGGGCGTCATCAAAGGTGGAAAAAGTGTCCTAGTAGCACGACATGGAATATTGCTTGGATAGCAAATCCATTACATGGAAAGTCCGAATCGAAAGCTCACTGTGTGGATGTCATCTACAGACTGTATGTTTATGGTTTCCGGAGGAACCGCCTGTGGTGACTGAAAGGCCCAATATACGGAAGTGAGGCTAAGCAGCCATGTACAGGACGTAACGATTACTTGGATTAGCCCAGTACTAAGCGTTATGTATTGGCTTGCAATTATGGAAGCCTCCTTGGATGGCGGGGAATGCCCATGGTCTGCCCCTGCCTTCCCTTGAGGGCTGACCAGGATATCTTCGGCTGTTCTAAATGGGTCAGCTGGGCTTGGGGATAACATCACAACACTGAGAGTCAAACGTCCTAAGAAACCCCGGGTAGGTTAACCCGGTCAACAAATGCCTGCAGAAGTCAGATGTGTCGGCCTAACGGCGAAAGAACGCAGCTCTGTTGTAAACAGGCACAACGCAATCACATCCGGAAAGAAAACTCTCCGGATGAACGCAGCAGCAACAGCAGCAGCAGAAGAAGAAGAAGAAGAAGAAGAAGAAGAAGAAGAAGAAGAAGAAGAAGAAGAAGAAGAACCTAACACGGTGTACTGGTTTGGACGTAAGGCTGACAATGGCATGAGGTTCGATGTCAGCTCCCGCCTCCGCTACGAGATCGAAGGACTGGCCACCTACTCCTTCGTGTACTCAGACCTACAAGATGTGATGGTCCTTACCCTTGCATATACACAGCAAGTCCCTGCTCCTGATTTGGTTTGTATGTGCGCACACACGAGTGTGTGTGTGTGTGTGAGTGTGTGTGTGTGTGTTTTGAAGCCATTACTCGAACATCCCTTTTGCTGCCACGTCCTGTTCATTCGTTCTGCCTGCCTGCCTGCCTGCCTGTCTGTCTGTCTGTCTGTCTGTCTGTCTGTCTCGTTATTTTGTTTCAGAATACAAAGTCACTGTGTCTTTTAATCCGCCCACATTTCTCGCCCTATTCCGACCTTCCATTAAACTCCCGCCACACAAATAGACACTGTACCATGCACACATGTTGAATAAAGAAAGTATCGAGGATACTTTCATGCTGTAAAATTGGCTAAGTAGTCTAGTTGACCGACTCTTGGAAGCTCCCGGCCAAAGCAAAATCCATCAAATCTTCAAACAGTCTTCAGAAGGTCTAACCAGAGAACTATCCACCACGAGAAGCTAACAGGCAGATGAAGCAGCAGCTGCAACAGGTTATAAATCTTTCTATACCAAGCAGGGCACCGTACGTTCATTACTGACACTGCACTTTAAGTACTTTTCCTCAACCCATCATGCCCCACATAAAAATATATAAGAACTACCTTCCTACCTAGGGGTGTGGTTATAGCCCCATTAATATTTTACCAATCTGTACTCGATGCGTCATGTGGTCAGTATCACACCAGCCGCCTTTACTTTCAAGGAAATTACTTGGTGCCCATTTTAGGCTGGATCAAGCTGGGGGAATGGGTCAGTGTAAAGAAAGCCCCTCCTCCGTTCCAGCTAGGTTTACGTCCTTGATTTGGGGACGTTAATTACATGTACCTCTGAAGTTGGTTTGGCTTCGTTCGCCTGATGGCGAGGGACATTGTTAATATAGGTAAAGGTAATCCACACGCAAAATTCAGTGCAGCACTACTAGAACAGTGTGTATGGACTACACTTGCGTTCAAAACGAGCGAGCGCAAAAAAAAAAAAAAAATTACCAACCCTTTCTAAGAAAATACTTAAGACTTCTTCAATACTTACAACAACAACGTCCTTGTACAATTTTGACAGACGTTTTCCACTCGATACTTGACTTATTCTCATGCGGTAAGGGATTACTTTAATATAACCGTTCTCTCAGATTAACTCTAACTTATTACATTCTTTAATCTCAATGTGTACACTTTCTTACCTGCACAAGAGTCCAGAATCGGAGTCAGGCTCTAGATATATTTGTATTAATGCATAATGCAAGAGACTACGTTAAATGAATACTAATTAATACAGATGCGATGTGTGTTTCATTGGGCGGTGTTCACAGCCGATGTTTGATCACTCCAAAAGAAAGCACAACTGAACGAGCATACCTTGTCATATTCAGTCAGTAATTGACTACAGAAAATACACACTCAGGACATGTTATAACAGAGGAACCCCAGTGCAGCAATTCTCCCATACGTTCATTCGCAAATCGGATAAAGGAAATGCCGTTTTAATGCAACGCTGTTAATAATGTGTAGTGCTATAATGTTATTAATTAATTTCGTTGCAAGCAATTCGCCATACGTCGATCAGTTACTCCTTAATTGTTTGTTACTTTTAACACGACCAGAAATTCCTTTAGTTTCAGCCATATTATTTTCGAGGTATTTTAAAGGTGTCTCTCCTTCGAGGGAAGTGCATCAGTCCTAGTTATGCAGCTCAAAGCTCGATGTACTCGACTTTGCATACACTTGTATATGATTAGCTTTCTATAGACAGATTCAATTCAAGGATCTATCCTCCGTGGGTAGGTCTCTTCATACCAATTTTGCAAGAGGAGTGGCCTTATGGTCTTCTCTTTGCATTTTCCAACTGCCGCACAATTTTTACCGTACACAAATTGCACAAGCAACTGCCTGTTTATTGCCTTTATCCGAGAAGGTTAGGTATCCGATATCGCTACCCAAGAGATCAGGGCGACGTTGATATCAGCAGATACCAATAGTTCTTGGTAAATTTCCCAGCCCTATGCCGGAATCAACCCCTGTACCATCTGAGCCTGCGGCGGACACTGTAACTTCTCAACGACGTCACTCACTGCTTAGAGGTACAACGTACACGTTTGACTTATGGAACCAGGCACGAATCGCATAAAAATAAGATATTCGAGGAACGGTATACTGCCCCTGTCTTCTGAACATTAAATTGGAGTCTGATGATAATAAATTACTTAACACCTATGATTATGATTAATCTAGGCCTAACACAAGCGAGTCCGTTTATGATGTGCTGAAAAATTAATGCATGCTAATATTCCTCTCTACAGATGGGAAGCTCAAGAATCGGTCTTGCACATCCTCTTGGTCTGTGAACTTTCAGAAGGCGAGAAGAACTATGTGACACAGTCCTCGTGTATATGGGTATATTTTGTTTACCATGTCGAAATAAATGTATCTACACCAACCTCGCCCCCCTCCCCCCCCCCCCCCCCCACACACACACACACACCTTTCCCCCTAGACACAAATCTTTTTTTTTCTGAAATCAGACGACATAGATGCCAATGCAACGATATTATGTTTTACAACTTTCAGTTTTCCGGATGATTCATAGTCAACCATACTCCCAACCAGTTTTGTACTCACCTGCTATTTCTGGAGGCGTCGCAGTAGAGTTATGGCTAAAGCTCTTGCCTGACGGACTGGTGGACATGTGGTATCGAAGAGGTTTTTGTTTTTTTAATGGACAAGGACTCCTAAGTCAATCCAACATAAAATGGGCGCTAAGAAATGTCTTGGGGGGGGGGGGGGGGGTGAAAGCGGTCGGCTTGATATTGACCACATCACCCTTGGGGTGTCCATTAGCCTACAAAACTATAGGCCCATGACTATATGTCCACTACGCGTAAATCGTGTGAAAATGTTCGTTGTCATTAGCGTGCTCATCTAGCAGGTGGGTTCACCCCACCGATACATAACCTGAAATATCATCTTGTGCTCTCTATTCTTCCATTGGGCCCTCAACTAACCCCCGCTAGCCGTCCCATCATTTGTTGTCATCCTGCAGCTCACTGTGTACAATGCTACTTTTATTCATCTCTGTAATTCTCTTCACTGTGTGTTTTAGGACTCCCGCTATTAACCTGAAATACAGATATGTTTTCTTTTTTACGGCAAACGTGCTATAGTCTGACTTGTGATTATGTGGAACATCCAAACCACGGCGACGGATTTCGAAATAAGGTGCACGCCTCGCGCGACAAGCACTGATAAGCCCAGCATTTATAGGTATAATCTGTATTGGTCCTTCCAGGTCTGTCGCCTTTCTTTCTGTAGTTTTTAATCTTCTTCTCAACGGTGTATTCCTCTCAGTAACCTCCAATTTAATTTGTTTCTTGTTAACAAATGCAGCTATTGATAGCTTCAGTATAAATTACTATAAATCATTCCAGATGCAACTACTACCAAAAGACAGCTCCTCCCAGTTATCACAGGCGACTGGAGCCGAGACTTGTATGTTGCCAAACACAATGTGCTGGATACCACTTCTGGCAGCATTCATGCGATTGACATTTGTTTGCTATTAGATATGTGTTTAGTGCACGCTTGCAACATTTTCGAATTGTTTACAAAAAGGCCGTAGTGGCACAGTAGTTTAAGCTCTAGCCTGCCAACAGGTGTTAAGGTTCAAACTGCAGCAGAGGCTGGATTACTTTTTCACATCAGCTCGGCTATGGGGTTTATATAGCCTCACAATACCAGGTAAAAGATAATGTTCAGAATTTTCTGGGAATTACCGCGGATTAAATAAAGGGAAATGTTCACCACACCCCATTATGTTATTAAGTGGAATATGTGAGAGCTAGACCTTCACATCCTTCGAAAGGTAGACTCTCTTATAGAACTTCCTTTAAATCTGAACCCCCCCCCCCCCCCCCCCCCCCCCCCCCCCTGGTTGGGAGTAATGCATGCTAATATTCCTCTCTACAACTTCACATCCTTCGAAAGGCAGACTCTCTTATAGGACTTCCTTTAAATCTGAACACACCCCCCCCCCCCTCCCACTGGTTGGGAGTAATGCATGCTAATATTCCTCTCCCCCCCAAAAAGAAAAAAAAAAAGAAAAAAGAAAAAAAAAACAATGATATGAAATCAATCATATGCACACAAAAAGACATCAAATCTTTAAAGTTACGTCAGAAATCTAGCATATAAAATACCGACCGGAGGTACACGCTGGAGGAAAGCTAGGTGCTCGTCTCCAGACTCGATGGCCATGGGTTCCAGTCAGCAACGAGGCGGACTTTCTTTTTAAAATTTTGACCTGGGTCCCCATGTCGACTCAGCTAAAATAGGTACCATAAAATGTCACGTGTAGTAAAGTCGGCCAGCTTGATACTGACCACATCAGCCACTTACTTATTGCAAACATGAATGCTTTCAGACACATTTTCTGTAAACATGTTACAATTAGACAAAGTACTCTTTTTCTATACAAGTGTAACTTCTTTAGTTGTGATTTTGGTATAGCTTCACTTTCATTGAACACGGACATCTACATAAGTGTTCCAGTATTTTTCTTCCACAACATAGATCACACAAGCAAATCTCAAAATACTACACCAACTCCGAAGCATAGGCTTTGATTCAAATGTGTGTATACTATAATTGTGTGTGTGTGTGTGTGTGTGTGTGTGTGTGTGTGTGTGTGTGTTGCATATTACTATTACTTACAGGACGTTGCAGTCAATATCAACATTTTTCAGCTGCTGTTGATTTACTAGGCAAGATGGCGCTCAGTAGTTTGTCATTGCTTTCTGAGCGACCGGCTCACATACTCCGTAAGTTACCATCGCGGCGAGAACCGCTACCGATTCTCACGCAGGTTACGTTACTCACGAGAGTATACGGGATTACGGAGAAAGACGTTAACTCCTAGCCCAGGGAGCGGGCTCTAATGTCATTTAACACTGTCATTGACTGCCAATATAGTACCTTGCGGTGTATGGCAGAGGGGTCTTTGAGCCTGAGGAATGAAGGCCGCCTGGCTAGTGCAGTCGCCGCGAACTGTGCAGGTTAGGATTTTCTTTTTGCCCCCGACAGAAAAAAATCCCACACCTTATCGAGGATTCGACTAGAATTACATATGTTATATTTCTCAATATATGCTGCGAATCTACAACTATGGTCAGACTGCGAGAACAGCAAATCAAAAGAGGGGTGCCCAAACAAGAACACTACGCAGGAAGTCAAATAAGATTGATAAACCAACACAGAACTGGTGTCATTAGGGATCCGAGCACTTATGGACTGAATGATTCGATGTGCAATGAGGATGATCTGTCGACTAACTAACTAACTAACTAACTAACTAACTAACTAACTAACTAACTAACTAACTAACTAACTATCTAACTAACTAACTAATTAACTAACTAACTAACTGAAGTTCATAAACGATCACTCTCCTGCTGTGTATGCTTAACAGCGACGCCGCAAATTACAAGAGCTGATGATGATGATGATGATGATGATGATGATGATGATGATGATGATGATGATGATGATGATGCTATTATTTTCTCTGGGTAAGTAATCAAGTAAGTAAACGGTCCGTTTCTTTGTTTTAAGCGAATTGAGCATATGGTGCTAGTCTCATACTTGTACAAACCTATTGGCACCGGCAGTCTATTAGTCCGTGTATTCAAGCCTACAAATGTGATGATCACACCACTTCACAGACCTAACCAGGTTCCTACGTCGGGATTTGTTTTTCTATTCCCCTGATGAGTGTATCTAATTTTGAAATGTCCTGGACACCGCCTATGCAGCACGTACGTGTTGCCTTCCAACTGACGGAGGGTTATGGCTCTTGTTTAAGATACCTACACTCTAGGATAATAATGCGAAGAGGTATTTTTCTTTGTCTGCAAGGTGGACCAACGTTATTCTAACGTTAACACAGTACTATGTAGGAATCAGACACATGAAGAACAATTGAAACGATTTCTAATATGCTATAAACATTCATTAATTGGTGCCTGCGCAGAATATATGGACTAAAAGAGAAAGATATAATCATCAATGTGGAGCTCATTGAAAGAACTAAATCATTGGCGGTGAATCAAGAAGTGGGGAAAAGACGCTGGCAATCGACAGGGCATACATTGAGAACACCTGAGAATAGTTGAAGTTATAAGTATTTTATCTGGAAATCAAACAAGGCAATGAAATAGAATACAACCAAACAACTCGGGGGGGGGGGGGGGGGGGGGGGGAGGGGATTAGAAAGATAAATCAATAATATGAGTAATACATGAGCGGAGCTGCATGATATATCAAAGAATCGGGCGGCTTGAAGTGGATTGTTTAAGAGCCAATGCTGCAAAGTGGTTTAAAAGAGGAAAGAAGAAGGAAGGAGAAGAGATTAAGTGACCAAAAGTAGTGGAAAAGTCTCTAGTAGCCTTCTGTTCAATCAAAAACTATAGATAACAGAAATCAAATTTCATCATCATTCAAGAAGAGAAAGGACGATGACTCCATATCCACTGTCGTCGTGGCAGACTTTCCACCTCAGAAATTTGCAAAAGCAGCATTTTTTTCTGTTTGTGGTGTTCGAAGATGAGTATATGGCAGAAATCCTGTATGGGATTCGGTAGTCCCAGGAAAGAACTAGTTCGCGACATAGTTGAGATACAGAGTCTTCCCTTAGACACATTACATACTTAAACTTTCCCCCAATCATGTGTTCGAGATCACAGCACCACACAACATCAATCAAGATATTACAGTTTTGGATTTATAATTACATTCAAGACAACAAAGAAAGATAATTCTGTGGTAGAAACTGTAGTTGAAGAGTGAAGTCGCCGGCTACCACACGCGTCTGGAGAAACGCATCTCAGTGCACGAACTAAGTAGCACCGGCGAGGATCCTGAAATACTTTGGGTAGATTTTTAACTCGAAATTTTGCCCGGGCAGCGCCGTTAAGCTAGTATTTTTCAATTTTCGTCTGCCAAGGGATTTTTTACGTGCAAAACAATACACATGGGCGTCCGATCTCACTACCCAGAGACCAGGGAAAATTGTATTACTAGGAGTCCACGTGTAAAAATCTCGGTCCTCACCGGGGAATGAACCCGGGACCTCCAGCACTCGAGGCGGATACCATACCTCGAGACCACGCAGTGCCCCTATTTTTAATTCAAAGTAAAGACACAGCAGACGTGTCAATAAAGCCGTAATGACTAACAACAGTCAATGTATGACGTCATTACATCAACCAAGGCTTGGCAACATCAGCAGCCTATTTATACAAACATAATATTTTTTTTTTCGCATATCCTTTACAGGACATCGCTGTCAACATCAGCATCTTTCAGCTTATTGTTGATTTCTTGGCAAGATTACGCTCAGTAGTTTGCCATTGCTTTTTGAGCGACCGGCTCATATACCCCGTAAGTTACCGATGCGGGAAGAACCGCTACCAATTCTCGCGCAACGTCACGTTACCTACGAGAGTATACGGGATTACGGAGAACGTCGTGTAACTCCTAGACCAGGGAGACCGGCAAACATAATATAATGTATGTGAATACAAATCACCATTCGGCATAAAGAAGCATTAAAAAAAAAAAAAACAGCAAGACACTAAGGTAATGTTAGTCCCATGGCAGACACTGCCTTTGGGGTGTGAAGTGTAAAACTGTCACATATTCTAGATCATTGTATTTGAGTTGGGTTGCCAGTTTCCTCCCACACAGCTTTATCTTTCTAGACAATTGCAAGGACACTTTAAACATTGTCTGGCACCCATGTTTATGAGGTTTGGTCGACACCAAGCCCGCACTGGTTGGAAAATAAATAATCCTGCTTCTGCTGGGGACCGAACCCGAACCACTGAACATATAACATCAGACACGAAATAAGACACATGAAATAAGTCACAATAAAACAACAAGCAACATATGCCAAGTGTCAGAATAGAGCGTTAGTCAAAATACGACAAATGATACCATCCTTTAGCGAGGCGCTGTTGGTATTTAAAGGCAGCATTATCTATTCTCGTGTCAGTGTAGCTTTTAATTGTTTCTTCTTCTTCTTCGTTCATCCGGAGTTTTTTTTTCAGACGTGATTGCGTTGTGCCTGTTTACAGCAGAGCTGCGTTCTTGCGCCGTTAGGCCGACACATCCGACTTCTGCGGGCATTTGTTGACCGGGTTAACCTTCCCGGGGTTTTAATTGTTTTATTGTCCAGTGTGCCTTTTGGTCTGTACTCGTTCCTTTCCTTACTATGAGTGCTCGTTAATGCTTGCAAAACTACTTCTCGAGCAAACCATGACGGAAGTCATATAAGAGCATTCATGACATATCTATATGACACACATTTGAGAGTACCAACAAACAGAGAAAAACACGAAATACGGCGGATCTAAACCTGCCAAATCTCACAAGTGAATAATGGTGTCTGGAGCGCAGACGGCGATATGAATGTACCAATTTTGCCTTATATCTGTTAATCTTGTCCACACATAAAGGTCAAAACTGCAGTTATTCCAGGGTCATGCAATGATTTATGCCCGGACTCTGGTGCAAAGGGCGTAGGTTGAAAGTGTGACATGTCACTCTCTTGGCGGGGTCAGACTTCACATCATGACGGGGGAGGAGTCTTGAACTTTGGCCTTGAAGGGACGTCAGGTTAATTAAGGATTTACAGTATGCCCGACAAGCCTGATTGATGATCTGCTGTATTTCACATTTAGAACAAGACGCGATTTTGACAATATAGGCTCTCATCGGTCCTGACCTTACGTAAGGGAAGTAGGTGATTTTGCTTTCTTGAGTTGACACTTAAAACTTAAAACCCTAAAGTGACTAGGACGCTGGGCAAACAAAAGACACATGTAAATAAACTCGAACGTTTCCATTATCTTGTTTTTGTTTTGAAGCAACAAAAACACAAATGGAAAATAAGCACGCTTAGCAAGAAATGGGCATATCACAATTCAAACAGTAATCCAAGATTCCCATTCTTTTTCAGCTCTTATTTTGATTCCATGCTTGGGTTACTGTTCGAAGTGTGATATGTATGTTTTCAGTTAAATCTGTTTAATCTTTGCACATTAAAAGTGACAAATTGAAACTTCCGGTTTCATTTGTATGTTTCTTTTTTTCTCCATTGCCTATGTTCATTTTTTTTGTTTACGTGTGTGTGTGTGTGTGTGCTGTGTGTGTGTGTGCGTGCGTGCGTGCGTGCGTGCGTGCGTGCGTGCGTGAGTGTGTGTGTGTGTGTTTTCGTTTTCCATTTGCCGACGAAATCATCAAGGTGTGCATTGTACACACAGGTCTCCCCAGATTTTTGTTCTTGTCGGAGAAGGCTCGATGTCCGATCTACTACCTAAGATTATGGGAGAGAGAGTAATGTGCCTTTTCCTATTAGATAAATACCCACACAAAGCACGTTGTAAGAAACCCAGAACTGGACTTGGGGATCTATGGGCTACTCCATCCCTGAAAATAGGTATATGAATGCATGATTTCATGTTATGATGCCATCGCTTGGCAGACCATATGCGCCGTGAGTTTGTCAGGTGCTTCCTTCGTGGTCATCATCATCATCATCATCATCATCATCATCATCATCATCAATCATCATCATCATCAACATCATCATCATCATCATCATCCAGTGCCTTGCTGGCTGGCGATCATGCCTCTCCACAAATTACAATCTTCGACGTTATGGATCAATTCTTGTGTCAAGAATCTTCTCACGCTGTCTTCCACTATCTCTCTATCTCCACAAATCTTTCCGGTGGTCACTATATGTTCCAATTTTTGTCTTCTCATAACGTGGCGAAAATATGATGACTGCCTCTTTCTGACATTTGTGATACGTGGTCTTCGTCCCTCAGCTTTCCTTAAAACGTCCTGATTGCTCGTTTTAGCTGTCTGAGTAATTTTCAGCATTCTTCTATAGAACCAAATCTCCAAGGCTTCCAATAATTTTTCGCCTGTTTACTAACGGTGCAGGTTTCGCAGCCTATGTTAAAACTGGTTCTATGTAACGCGCAAGAATATTGACTTATTGCACAAACGTTCTTTATTTCATAGAATGCAGTTTTTGCTTGTTATATGCTGCTCTTTATCTCAGCGATGCATTTTCCATCTGATGTTATCCATATACCTAGATATTTGAGTGTCTGCACTTGCCCCACAATAACGTCTTATACTTTAATTGCACATTTAGACACAATTTGTTTCTTTGGTATCACGATGACTCTGTCTTTCTATTATTCAAATTAAGACCCATTTTTTTTTCTCTGTCTGCAACCACTGTATCTATCATTTCCTGTAGATCGTTCTGGCTTGCTGCTATCAAGACGGTGTTATCAGCATGATGTAAGTTATTTATGTCCACCAACCAGGGTCTCTGGCATATTGTTTGTAGATCTCATTATATATTCACGGTACAGTGAGAACAAATCAGTAGACAATACATAACTTTGTCCGACGCCCTTCTTTATACACTGAAATGTTCCTACAAGGTTGTAGATTCTTATGGCTGCTGTTTGCTGTCAATATATGCTCTTTATTATTCTCAGACCATTACCTTCAATGTTCAGTTGCTTTATTAATTTTATTATTTCGTCATGCTTCACATAGTCAAATGCTTTTGTGTAGTCTATTAAGCACAAGTACGTACCTGTTTTTACTTCTATAGCTATTTCTAATAGTGCCCTGAGTGAGTGTGTGTGTGTGTGTGTGTGTGTGTGTGTGTGTGTGTGTGTGTGTGTGTGTGTGTATTGATTTGATAGTCGTAAGGGTCTGTTCAAGGCACTAAAGAAGATTGGCTGCCCACCAACTCTTCTGTCCATTGTGGAATCGTTCCACACAAGCATGAAGGGTATAATCAAGTTTGATGGTGCAACTTCAGAAGAGTTTGAAATCAAGAGTGGAGTTAAGCAAGGTTGTGTACTAGCTCTCACCCTCTTTGGAATATACTTTTCACTTCTACTGAAATATGCCTTTCGTGATCAGGATGGTGGTATATACATTCACTCACGCTCAGATGGCGGCCTCTACAATGCTCAGAGATTGAAGACCAAGACCAAAATTAGGAGGGTACTGATCAGAGAGTTGCTTTTTGCAGATGATGCTGCAGTTACGACCCACTCTGAGGAAGAATTACAATGTCTACTATCTGCATTCTCCAATGCTTGTTCTGAATTTGGTTTAACAATTAGCAAAAAGAAGACACAGATTATGTCACAAGGTGCACATGGGGTACCATCAATCTTTATTGACGACGTCCGAACTAGAGATGGTAGACCATTTTACATATCTAGGATCAGTGGTAAATAGCAAATTATCCCTAGATCAGGAAATCAACATCCGGATTGGTAAGGCAGCAACAACAATGAACAGGTTAAGAAAAAGAGTCTGGGAGAACAGGAAGCTTACTGCCAAAACAAAAGTCCCTGTCTATCAAGCCTGTGTCCTTATTACTCTTCATTATGGCAATGAAGCCTGGACAACTTACTCACACCAAGAGAAACGTTTAAATAGCTTTCATAAGCGGTGTCTGCGAAGAATTCTTGGTATTAAGTGGCAAGACAAAATCACAAATACTGAAGTATTGGAAAGATTAGGTTGTGTGACGGTTTATTCCATCTCAATCTTCGTAGACTTAGATGGATAGGACATCTTAGGAGGATGGATAATGGTAGAATACCCAAGGGCATCTTTTTTGTTGAATTGCACATGGGTAAGAGATCTCAGGGTCGGCTTCTACTACGATAAAAAGATGTGTGTAAGCGGGACATGATTGTTACAAGCATTGTTAATGCACATTGGGAGCAAGTCGCCGCTGAACGTGTCGCATGGAGGGCAAACATCAGAAATGGTATAAAGACAAAGGAGAAAATTATTGCAGATAAGTCACACACCGAGCGTGTGAGACGTTAAATGGTGCATGATTGTGGAAATGACCACGTGTTAATATGAACCCACTGTGGATTAACATTTACAGCGCGAATTGGCCTTATCAGTCACATTCGCTACCGCCATGGGTAATAGTTACTATGCCTTTTAAGCACAAACTATTGTCAAGACGGCAAGGTGCCAGTGACTTATATATATATATATATATATATATATATATATATATATATATATATATATATATATATATATATATATATATATATATATATATATATATATACAGGGTTAGAAATAAATTGTAAAAAGACACAGATTATGGTCGTCACTAGAAATAAATAAATACCACAATGTAATATACAAATAAATGGGAATATTCTTCAACAAGTAATAGGTACAATTATCTCGGAACAGTAATAACATCTGATGGGAGATGCCTTGAAGAGATTAGAACAAGAATCGCCATGGCAAAAGTAGCCTTTAGCAAGATGAAAAACATACTGACCAATAAAAAGATGTCAATTGAAACGAGAAAAAGCGTGTTGAGATGCTACATAGAACCTGTACTTTTATATGGATGTGAAGCTTGGACAATGAGCAGTCAGGCTGAAAAACATCTGATGGCTGTAGAAATGTGGTTTCTGAGGAAAATGCAAAGAATACCATGGACAGCCAGAGAGACCAATGAACAAGTCCATCAAGAAATAAATGAAGATCGTAAACTGATTAGAGACATTAGACGTAGACAGTCACAATTTTTTAGGCATGTTATGAGAAGAAATGATTTGGAGAACTTGGTGACAACTGGTAAGATCGAGGGGAACAGACCAAGGGGAAGACTTAGAAGCAAGTACCTGGATGGCTTGGCCTTGTGGCATGGTCGAGATAGAAACATGGAGCTGATCCACGACTCTGGTGATCGAGTGAGATGGCAGAACATGACCGCCCACGCTTACCGGCATGGCACATGATGGATGGATACAGAGAGAGAGAGAGAGAGAGAGAGAGAGAGAGAGAGAGAGAGAGAGAGCTTTGTTTAAGCCCTGTCCCTCCACAAACCCACACCTGTCTTCACTAATTTCTTATTTAATCTGGTTTCTTATTCTTTTCATAATTATTCTGAGTAACAGCTTTGTAATGTGACTCATAAGACTTATTGTGCGATGCATTTCGCATTCTAAAGCACTTGGTTTCTTTGACAGCGTTATATATATTTTAATAGGTCACTGTGAATGTATCCACTAGTTTAAATATTATTTAGAAAGTTGGTCAACATTTCGATTCCAAAATCACACAGAATCTTACATTTCTCCAAAGTAAAATGGCTATAATACGTTCAGGTAATCATTTCATGACATGACGACATTATGAAAGGAAAATCCCAGGCAACCAGAAATCTGTTTAGTTGATAGCACAGAAATATATAGGAAGAGACGACAGAGATGTCCTTTTAAAAGATTACCTGCCTCGTGTGTGACAACGTGGCAAAGACTCGAGACAGCAGGCACTTGCAACCTTACATTGCTTTAACACACACACCCTCCAACAAATCATGGCTTGTGCAGCTTGCAGCCAAGATTTAAATACTGACATTAATACGCGTCCACCACATTCTTCTGGTTTGGCCAACTCTTACAATTACAGCTCAAACGGAAATCAGTTTCATGATGATTGAGAAGTCATACTGGCATATACTAACTGGTTTCTTAAACACAATATAGGGCATGCTGTTCCAAAGGTCAAGCAGCGATGGTATAAATGTGGCACTTTAAGCTGTGGCCATACTTAAAATAAATAAACAAGCTACAGAATGTAAATTCTCTAAGAAGTTTCAATCATAGTCAAAGTAAAGACTTATGATCCCCCACGCCCCCCCCCCCCTTACCCTTGCATGTTCAGTCTATTTTTTATTACATGAGGACATCATACAACAAGCCTGAATCACTAAGCAATAGTTCAAAATACGCACAGTTTATTATTATTGTTTTCCCATAAAGACATAATTTACCTAACAAGAAGCACAATACCTTATTCGGCTATTCCCTTCATGGACATATTATGTTCAGTTTATCATTTCTTTACACCAATAAATCATAAGGCTGGCATCAGCTACCTACCGCACGCGTTCCAATCATGGCACGAGGACGATTTTTCAGTGGCACGCTAAGGGGACTGATATGCAATATAATTATATGCGGGAGTCTTCGTGGCGAAGTGGTCAAGGGTCCACGTCCTTCGGTTGACGAGTTAAATTTTTATTTTTCGGGGACTCTTGTGGGTCGTCGCTACAGCTACGGAGTTCGTTCTTTGTGCGACGCTTTCCGCGCTGCGGTAAGAGACCGAGCCATATGGGATAAAACTCGGTGCAATGAAGTCGACCCTGTCGACTTTTAAGCGACTTTTTATAATTATATGCTTCTCATCAAACATTTAATCTTTAATTACGCTGAGCTACATACTCTATAAATTTGTAAAGTCATATCGAATCCAACTAAATCTGTGAGTCCTGGCTTGTCAGTAAGTACTTCAGCATAAGTAGCAAAGAGTTCTTGAATCTACTGTTGCTGATCCTGGGTTAATGTAGGACTGATGTCTACATCCCGATATGTTTTTTTTTGCCTGCAGAGGGTACTCTACACCCATCGTGTTTCCATGGTCTACGTCTGTAGCCACTGCCAGTGCCATCATATAAGCTGTCTAGATGGGAGGCCTTTCATTATATTTCATCAAGTGATTTATATGATAAACCTTAACGTTTTGCTCTGATGGAAATTCTTTAGTTAGTGAGAGAAATGTTCTCGTTAACTTCATATGGTCCTTTCCAACCGATCTGTAGTTTGTTTTGACTTGTTAGGAGAAGTAACAGCACCTTCTTTCCCACTTCTAACTCTCTGTCTTTTGTTTTCTTGTGTAATATCGACCAATTCAACGTCGTGCTTGACGCACATTTTCTTAAGCTTATTTCCAACCATGTTGTAAACGCTGTTTAAACTCAGCCACATAAGTGGATGCAGTTATAACAGTCTCATCTACTTGATCATCAGCCCAAGTGCGAAGTAAAGCCTCAAGTGGTTCCTTGATCGGTCGACCAAACAATAGATTTGCTGGTGCAATTGTCCACTGTCCCCTTCAAATCCGGGTGATATAGTGAAGTGTGAATCTTTCGAGACTGGAACAGTCTAAAATCTTCCTCCATTAGCCTCCCTCTGAACTGTGATCCATTGTCAGTTAAAATTCTGAGTGGAAATTCTAACCTTGTAAATATGCCAAGTAGAGCTTCAGCTAAATTTTTAAATCGCTTGATGGCATAGGCACTGCTTCGGCGCACATCGAGCACGTGTTTACAAGTGTAAGTATATAGCAGTTCCTTCTCTTCATTCTTTTAAGAGGTCGTCTTGTATGCACAGCTACTTTTTCAAATTGTGTGCCAGTGATGGGTATTTCCCCTAAGTTAGATGATGCTGTCCAGTGCTTTGCGGCTACTCTCTGAAATTAGGGGCATGATTTGATATATCTGACTATGTCTGCATTCATTACAGGCATGTGTAGAACCCTTTGCGTGGTAGCATTGATTCCTATGTGTCCACTGAATGGTAGACTATAACCCATATCTAGAATTTTAGCTCTGTAAGATGAAGGAATAACGAGTTGCGCATTCTCCTGTCCTTCCTTTCCTGCCCTTCTGAGAAGAAATCCATTATTCTGGTAAAATTCACCTTTATGTGTAGATTAATGTGCTTTAGGCAGTTTGTTAAAACATGCCGCTAAGGTGCTGACTGCTGTCTGGGCATGTTTCAACTACTCTGCTTGAGGATTTGACGGGATTTGCCGACGCAAGAGCATTTTTTGCTTGCTATCTAGTCGTCAGCGCTGCGACTGTCACAGGCTGTATTGGATCTCCCAGAAATACGTAACGACACCCTAACATCACAGAGTAAATGGGGTCATCTAGGAACGCTGCTCTTATTTTGTAAGTAATATATTGTGAAATTATGTTTACTTTTGCCACTGGTAATGACACAGGGACTGATCATTTTAAAGGCCCCTGGATTTCAATTGTTTCCTCGGAAACGTGATCAGGGTTCACTGAAAGTTTGCAACAATTGCATCAAATTGTAACTCAGTGTCGAATAGACACTTGGTGGAGATTCCGTTAAGTGTAACTGATTCTATCACAGGAAGTCTGATAATGATGTCTTTATGCTTATACTTTTCTCGTTGGTCATTTGTGCTCACTTTCTATGCTTCATATTTTGCAATGCATACAGCAGTGTGAGGAGGGAATTTACGCAAGCAGGCATTGGTGTGGTGTCCTATAATCCTACACTTAAAATATTACAGTTTTCCTTCTCTGAATGCATGCTGGCTTTTGTTTTGTTTGGTGGTGTTTGCCTTTTCGTTTTGCTTACTCTAACTGTTGCTATTGTTTTCCTTTGGCTTCTGAGATTTGTCATGCGAGCTAGTAATTGTCGTCCGACGATTACCTCCAGATTCCTTCTGTGACTTTCAAATCTCTTAGCCATATTGATAATAGCTTCCAGTTTTTCAGCTCCATGCTGAGTAAGGAATGCCTTCATGTCAGCTGAAATGTTCTCCTTCAGCTGATCAATGATGATTATTTCTTGTAACCCTTCATACGTTTCCTCAAATTTGCCTAACGTGTGCCACTTGTGTAAATATATCTTCAATCTACTATGTATTGTGCAAAGTTTTCTGCTGACGCCTTCCGAGAAGGTTTAAACTTTTTTTTAGAGCTTATGACTCAACTTCAAATCTTGCGAGTAGTGCATGTTTGAGTATTTCATAATTGTCATGTTCTTTCGGTCGTAGTTTTGAGAATATCTCATTCGCAATGCGTCGCAATGCTTAAGATAACTTTTTACACCATTTGCTCTTTTCCAATCCACATATAGAACGCATAGTTTCGAAACGATGAAGGAAATATTTTATCGTGTCACTGTGTTGTCAACATGGTTCAAGTAGAAAAGCCATGGCACCTGTTTGTAGAGAAGAAGCTTCTACACTTGACTCTGCAATCGGGCTGGAATTGAATGTTGAAGTTGTCTTATTGATTCCTGAATCTATTCTATTAAGTTCAAGTTCATTTTCCAACTTCTTCCGTTCGATAGCATGCTGGCCATCAATCTGTTTGTTTTCTATTTCAACCTTTAGCTTTTCATCACAATTATGTATCCATTTTCAACTTTTCAGTTCTTTCAAATTCATCTCACACATACTTTGTTAGTTCTGTGTTAGATAGACCACGTTGTTTACCTGTTGTCAGGAATTGTGCTCTAAGGTTAGATGACTCTGCCATTCTCTAATTGTGTCCTCTGGTAATAACAGGTGAGATCTGTTTTTAGTTAAAACCAAAGATAGACACTTTAGAGACATAGCAAGCTTTCTATGTTGAGCAAAAGAGAGGATTAGCAAGTTAATTTTAAAAAGAAATTATTACACACACGGTTAGTAGTAAGCACATGCAAAGTAACGCTCCGTTGGCCACCAGTGGTTTCACAACAATTAACCTCTTCTACGCTTACACTTCTCTAGGGGTAGGGAACATGATTATAGTAATTGCTAATAAGTAAATTAACAATTATAATATCCTGTACCGTGCACACAATTATGATATGTAAAATAGAAATGGGAGATAGATATCTCCAATTCGTAGTAGCCGCTGACTACTAACTAAATGCCAGAAATGCCTCGTAAGACTCCCTATCACTGGAACAGACATATATGGTAAGATTCACTAAGGTACCAAGGCAGGTTTTCCAGTAGAAAGCCAAGAAAGCACATATAATTTCATGCCCTCAGAAGAGGAGAATGCTCACTCTGGTTAAAACTCTGGTTAGTCTGAAAGCGCATTTTATCCTTGTCGCCTTCTTTATGGATTTTGTTGTCAAATTAAGTAGCACTACCACTCTACATTTGAACACAGCAATGCACTTGTAATTTTGATAAAATTAAATAACACAGTAGGCGAAGATTATAATCTTGCAATGATTAAGTGGGGAAGCAGGATATGCTCCATGGGCATCACAGTGTTACATTACAAAAATTATACACGAGATATCTTTATTAATAACTATCTAAAATGTGATGTCTTTGAAACTCCGGAACACCAGACAAAGTTATAGCACAATAAACTACGATGACTGTCCTTGTGTCCTTGGCTACGTTAAGGACTGCTAACAATAGTTTATATTTAGGGGTTCACTCTTGTCTGTCTTCCTTTTTATTCTTGCCAACCGTAGCTCACCGTTTTGTCTAACCGTTGATTATGTTTCATTGTTTGAATGGGAACTGGGTATTTCCTTTGGGTGTAAACTGTTGACCTTTGGTCTACGTTGAAGTTACATGGGTTTTGCATGCCACTTATCTTAATTCTTCAGTAGCACTGGGCAGTCCTGAGTGGCAAATATTTATGAGCTGCCATTTGCTTTTCATGTCAACACAAAGGCGTCGATTCGTCCTTCACGGGTGATTTAGACAATAGGTATATAGATTTTCCTAGTTTAGGAGCACCACATCTACCACTGACCACCACACTAATCTGTTAATACTATGTACTCCACAAATGTACTCATCCTCACAAATTTGTTGGGAAAGGGAAAAGGAGTATATACTGCTATACAGATGTAAGTTAGTAAGACCCTTGTCTGCTGTGTGTTGTCCAACCCATGATCTAACGTGACCAATTTTTGACTCATAATCACATTCCGATTCATATCTCTTGATATGAAACACGTCAGGAATATTTAAATAATAAACGCATGCTCATAGTAAATAGACATAGGCAATCAAAATCACATAACAAAGTATACTGTTGTTTATCTATTTCTGCACCAGGGAAGAGACCCCCATCTCATCCTTACAAATGGTAATGATTTATATTTGAGCAGGACATCATAATCTAAATCTAGAAAGACATTAACAGAAGAACAAGCATTGCTTTACGAAAACTAAGGGAATGAAAACGTTCGTGGACTGGAACAGACAGAACAATAAAAGTCAAAATAGTACAAGCATGAGTATTTCTCTGGCAACATCTGCGTGTGAAACATGGATGTGTAGACACTTCAGCTGAAACACACATACGCTTTTGAATTTAAATGTTAGATTATTGGAATATTATTCGACAAAACAGGAACAAACAAATCTACCCAAGAACTCAGTAATGGAGAATATTCATTATTAAACCAATCGAATCTGATGACAATGAATTAGTTTGGTTATGATTGTTTAGAAAAGACAATTGTGAAGGAAAGTGTGCCTTGAAGACGGAAAAGTGGAAGACAACGGTATGGATGGATTCAAAATGTGTTACTTAATTCAAACATGACAGCAACACAGCCAGGCTTTTTGACTTTTGATAAAGAGAATTGGGCGTTTTCGTATCGAATTGATTACAATGTCTGCCTCTCGTTCCGAAGTTTGTAGTTCGATTCCGGCCTATGTCGTTCGGTTCACACATGAAGTTTACTCAGTGATCTCTGCGGAATCGTCGATGGAACTTTGTGTTTGTACTTTGAACCAACACTTTACGCAAGTCGCCCAGCGGAAAGAGACCGAGCCCACTGGGATAAAACCAGGTGCAATAAATTCGATTGTCTTGCCTTTTAAATCCTTTATTTTTTTATAAAGAGAATTTTACAAAGACCTTTATGTGGCTGATTTTTGTACAGGACAGGTCCTTGAATGTTGAATTATCTGTGTGCTTGTTGTTGGTTTTTACCCCATTACTGCTGGGTTGTTTTTAGTCGTTTAAAAAGCTACACCATTGTAGACGCTTCTCGGTTATGTAATATAAGTCGTAGTACATTGATGATCTGCACCACTGTCTTCAAGATCCAGTATGCTATGTTAACAACTTCTTGTTATTTGTAAAGATAATTGCTTCATACGGTCTTGAAAATCAGCGCAGGCGTGGTTTTGTTTGGAATCCGATAAATCAGCGTCGTAAAACTAAATCTCCCTTGTGTAAATAAATCTGGGGAACACCGATAATTATTCCACCCAGACAAATAAAACATTACATCGCAAATGGCCTCCAATCAGATTGAAACATAAAAAAAAGTTGACAATATTGTCAAATCTTCAAAAACACTGGCTGTATAAACGAGGCAAATTGTTTCGTGCACAGCCGTGAGGTAGATTTTCTCAGTATGATGTAAGTCTTCGAAATGCCGCCTCTTAAATGTTTATTTGTCTTTTCGAAATACCGCGCCTTAAATATGTTTCATTATTGAATGGTTTAATTTGTATTTTGATTTCGCTGCTTATGCCGCCCCCTGATGCGGCCGCCTCTCAGTATTATATACATATAGCACGGAACGGCCCTGGGGATAGTAAAGAGACAACTATGGATAGGAGAGCTCAGCTTGAACTGTCTGTGGGCCTGTGCTAGATTATGATATAAAATGGTATCAGAGGAGAAAACGTGGAAAAATATCTCAAGTCAGACAGCGGACTGAACAACCAAAACGAAACCTTGAAGGTATGCCCGAAATTGCATCGAACTGACGCAGAAAATATCCAACAGGCACATCAAATAGGCGACACTAAATCCACACTGCGCATATCTGGGCGATGAGTCTTCTCACAAACGTGACACCGTATTTTCCCGCCAGAAATCTGTCCTTGGGCGGAACTTTCGTTCATTTTTCAGACATGAGCAATCGGTTGAGTTGTAGAAATCACCGTTCGTTAGCAGACATTGCTGAAACATTTGTGTACCGCGATAATTGATAAGACGAATTCATTAACTATCGCAGCCGACCCTGTGCGTGTGTGATCATAATTAGGTCGCATTTGTAAAGTGTGTGGCAGAGCCTTACTTATGGGCTTTTCTTTAGTTTTCCGTGGTTAGACACGAGGTTCTAAACTGCAGTAAAATATTTAAGCTTTTATAGGGGGTAGGGACAAATCTGGCAAGCGGCATTGGTAGCCCTTTAACATCCCTTTCCCCTTTACGGCTCAGCATAAACAAGAAATGGTACGCATGCCGCAGCAATGATACTTCTGTTTCGTTTCCGTTAGAGCCCATCTCCGTGGCGAAGAATTTACAGATGCAGTTCGTAATCCCGCATACTGCGTTCCAAACACGGCTGCCGGCGGTTTGGCAGCAGACCGCCTTTTTTAATGAAATGGTTTGGGTGCGGGTCGATCAGAAAGGAAAGGCAACATACTGAACGTTGACTTGCCAATACATCACAAACATACAAATGCTGGGGTTGGCTGCGACATTCTGTAATAAGATATGCAACTAACTTCCGAAAAGAAGAACATACATTAAACTGTTTACTTCGTCTCATACTCCAATTTGATAGAATTTGTGACGTTAGCTGGCGATTTTACACTCACCATAGTTTCTGTTTTGGAAACACTTTTATGTTTAGTTGTAAATACTTAGACAAGTGCATAGAGAGGTGTGTAGGGTGTGTCTTCATCTTCAGTGATCATGACTCATGTAGTGATTTTCTGATACGGACATTACTGCACTCGAGACAACTCCTCAATATGCCTTCCCCTCCAAAAGCCACCCTGCTAATTATCCCCGTTAAAAGTTAGTTGCATATCCTTTACAGAACTTAGCAGAACTCCAGCATGTTATGGCTTTTTTCATTAAAAAAAAAAAACCCCAATGCGATCTACTACCAAATTGCCCGCAACTGTTTCGAACACAGTATGCGGGATTACGAACTGCGTCCATAACCCCTTCGACACGCAGCCGGCGATTATCCTAGTAGCAATGTGATTAAAAGTGTGTCTGTTATTTCCTCTAGCTTTGAATATCATAAAGACCACAGAATAACTTTCTTCTGAGCCGTTTTGAATAAAAATGGATGCTCCGATTATCTGGTAAATTCTGATGACTCTTTCAGTTTCAATTCCAAAATCTTCCCACCCCGCCTCACTTAGGCATATGAATGCAAGATAGTGTCTTGTATCAGCTATAATTTATAAAATTTTAAAAAAAAAGATGTATAGACATTTCTACAGCCACACTTGGAGGCATTCCACGCCCTTTAAATGTTAATTGTCGGCTTTTGGGTGTTTTTTTTTTTTAAACTGCCTCTAACGTCATAATGCGTTGATTAAAGACTTCGTTTCCACTGAAGTTTTCATTGAGTTTTGGATGTGTAATGAAACAAGCATGTGCATTGGGTGGCAACTACATTAACAACCATTAGAGCTTTTTTTTGTTTTTAAATTCGCATATCCTTTACAGGACATCGCTGTCAACAGCAGCATCTGTCAGCTGTCTGTTGATTTCTTGGCAAGATTACGCTCAGTAGTTTGCCATTGCTTTCTGAGCGGCCGGCTCAGTTATCCCGCAAGTCACCAGCGGGGGTCGAACCGCCTCCAGCTCTCGCCCGCTACGAGACTCTGCGTGATAAACGGGATTACGGAGAAAGTGTTGTAACCCCTCGGCCAGAGAGACCGGCCATTAAAGCCTAAAGATTATAAATTCTTCACAATTGAAACCTGTGGTGCTTTACACACTAAAGATACGGTTTTTATTATGTTATAAATAAACATTAGATGAGAGCGAATTTTTCAAATGTTGGAAATTCCAACTGGTGACTATTTAAAAATTGAAATGCTAACCACTGCGTTAAGCTGTTCCCATAAATTCCTTTAAGCTGGCTTCGACAAAGAAGAAGCATGCACATAATGCTTGTCCACGAAGACCTCCTTACCTCCTTCTTAAAAGTGCGAGTCACCGCGAATATGTTTTCTTGCAATGCAAAACACAAGAAATATATTGTGTCCGTTTCACACACACACGCACACACACACGCGCGCACGCGAGCGCGTTCGCATGTACGCACGCACACACCCCACACACACACACACACACACACACACGCACACTCACACCCAATCGTACATACACACATATACATACACCACACACACACACCGTATATAACTTAGTAAAAGTGCGATGTTGTGTGACGCTCCCTGCTCCTCGTCCAGAAGTCTGCTCTAAGCCAAAACATCACGAGTTTAATGGCTGCCTAGTGTCAATAAATGTGTCACCTCTCTCTCTCTCTCTCTCTCTCTCTCTCTCTCTCTCTCTCTCTCTCTCTCTCTCTCTCTCTCTCTCTCTCTCTCTCTCTCTCTCTCTCTCTCTCTCACCTAGTACGTCTGTCTAG
>JACEFZ010007253.1:0-195000 GCA_014155875.1 Cepaea nemoralis | reverse complement strand
TAGTTTACAATGCAGAAAGGTAGTTGTTGCATTTGTATTGTTCGTGTTGTTACATGCGTACTGTGTGTTCAGTATTTGTGTGCGTGTTTTTACAGAGCGTTGCATGTGGGCGTGTAGGTGACATATGCTCAAAAATTACAAATATGTTATACATTTAAACATTTCTCCATTGACATTGTTGTAAGGAAATATTTTAAATCAAAAGCGTGATGGTAGCAGGCTGTTATTATTTCCCCTGCCGCCCCGCTTTCCTGTCAGCTCTAAAAACTCCTACCAAGTACCATCACCCTCGGTGATGATAAACATGGCGGTGCAGAACTGAAACAAAACGGTGAGGGTGGCAGCAGAGACAACAATCACAGTATCAAAAGGGTGGGAAAGGGGGATGTGATAGTATACGCGTTTACAAAGCCATATATATTAATAGTGATTACAATGATAATAATGCAAAGTAACAACCAAATACATAAATAAATATCATAGTGACAAGGAATAAACGTGCTGGGACTAGTGATAGACTCAATGATAATAAATAATAGTTTTAACATGTGATTTTATGTGCTAAATTGATTACCTTAGGAATGGTGTTTACATGAAATACATCTTATAATAATAATGACAAGGAATAAAAACTACTAAGGGTGATAACAGCAATGCTAATAAACACAATGATAGAATTTGTTATGATAATGATCACATTTTCCAAAACTGTGATTCCATTTGCTAAATGATTTCCTTAGGAATGGTGTTAAAACATGGCAGGTACATACAATAACAATTGCATCCTGCACTGTTAAATAATATAGTAGGTGTAAAAAGGAGTTGGTTATCTTTTTTCTCCTTGCTTATTGTTTCTTTTTTTTTTTTTTTTTTATTTTTACATATGCATGCAATGTTCAATAATAGTAGAAGTAAAAGGAGTTGGTTTTCTTTTTCTCCCTGCTTATTTTTTTGTCATATTTGTAAGGGTTCATTCATTTTTTTTCCCTTCCTCTTTTTTTTTTTTTAACTTTTTGTAAAAAGTAAAACAAGCATCAGTATTAGCACAAACTTTTTTACAATCTTTACATTTTTGTTTCCCTTGCCATCTCCTCACCAATTTGTTTCATTCCACCAATGCCTTCATCACCCTTATCTGGGCAATGATGGTAAAGGCAGGATAATTATTTGAACCAAACCGGTGTGGGTATCAGCAAAGGCAAACACAAACCATGAGCAAGGGGAGGGGGGCACATGGGAAAGGGTTTTTTGTTTATTACTAATGATGACAATAATAATAATGGCAAGAAGAGGCATACTGAGGGTAATAACAGCAATTATAAAAAACAGCAAGGGTACTAATAGTTATGAAAATGATAACATTTTTACAATATGTGATTCCATTTGCTAGGATGATTTTCTTTGGAATGGTGTTAACATAGCCTAGCAGGTACATACACTTGTAAACTGCAGTTTTTAGTAATACTTGGAGTAAAGGAGTTGGTTATATTTTCCTACTTGTTTTTTTCCCCCCTAAATGTAGGGGTTCATTCATATTTTCCTCTGTGTTCTCTCTTTCTTTTGTTTTTCTAATAAAAATTTAACCGAGCATTTGTATTGACACAAGTGTTTACAGTATCATTGGTTTGGTAACCATTTGTGATTTTGTATTCATTCATTCAACACTCACTCACATGATTCAAAGGGGGTGACAAAGAGAAGAAGGGACATGACCACTCTTTATGATGGTACAGGCTGGACAAATGTTTGAAACAAAATAGTGGGGGTAGTAGCAAAAGCAACAAACCTTAAGCAAAGGTGGGGGGACATGGGAGATGAAGTTGTAAATTTATAATGATGATATCCTTAATACTTTTCAAATTAATGATACTAAAGATAATAAGGGTAAGATAATGATAGTAATAATAATAATGATCATAATAATAGTAGACATTTTCATAATAATAAAAATAGTAGACAACAACAAACATATATTAATAATAATAGCTCGAGTATCCATAGTTGGACGCATGAATAAACTTTTGCACGATGATAGCTAATTCGGTAGGTTTCCATAGTACCCATTAAGCAATTGGTGAAAATCTGGTTTAAAAATATACTAGACAGGCATACAATATTATTAAATATTAAGCCTAATAAACATAATAAACGGCTAAATTTCTTGTATGTATAGCGGAGAATTTTAATGTCAATGTAAAATTACTATTCTCAATTAATTTAAGACATACCCTGCTAAGATAATCATAAAAATATGTAATGAAATTAAACAAATAACGTGCCCTTTTTACAAACATAAATAACATTAACCAGGGGAGACTAATCGGGTCCCTTGGCTCAACCATAATTGTCGCCCCTTTTGCTTACTAACCTCCCCTTGAATGGAAGTTTACCTGCGCGGACAAGCAAACAGTATTGCTCCGCCGAGCACGACCAGGGAAAAAGATGATAGCCAAGGGCTAACGGGTACTGATACGCGGTAGATAAAATATGAAGATAATCACATTTGACACGGTAGCCGAGTTGTTGTCATTGGAACTAAGGACGCATAGTAATTGCTGGCATGTACAGTTGTTAAATGAGTGGTAGAAATAATACTGAATGTGTGTGTACATGTGTGTGTGCATGTGTGTGTGTGTGTGTGTGTGTGTTTGTGTGTGTGTGTGTGTGTGTGTGTGTGTGTGATCAATTACAGGACATCGCAGTCAACCTCAGCATTATGTGGAGTGTCAGGCTTCCTGGGGCTAGTTTGCAATTGTCATTTTGAACGAACGACAGCCATATCATGTTCGTGTGTGTGTATGTGTTTGTGTGTGTGTGTGTGTGTGTGTGTGTTTGTGTATGTATGTATGCTATCAATTACAGGACATCGCAGTCAACCTCAGTATTCTGTGGAATGGCAGGCTTCCTGGGCAAGATTGCTGTTGTCTTTTTGAACGAACGGCAGCCATGTCACGTGCGTGCGCGCGTGTGTGTGTTTGTGTGTGTGTATGTACATGCGTGTGTGTGTGTGTGTGGGCTATAAATTACAGGACATAGCAGTCAGCCCCAGCATTTTGTGGAATGTCGGGTTTGCTGGGCAAGATTGTTGTTGTCTTTTTGAATGAATGGCAGCCATGTCATGTGTGTGTGTGTGTGTTTGTGTGTGTGTGTGTGTGTGTGTATGTGTGTGTGGTGTGTGAGTGAGATCACTATTTGTCTAATACTAACGAAGAGGCCATCGGGGCTGAATGGTGGAGACAGGGTGGTAAACTGATTCGCGAGGAGGTCACCGTGGCTTAATGACCCTATCACAAGTGGTAATGGGAAAACCATAACACATGCTCACTGGCTGGCACTGCACCCGATCACCCGTGGCTAAGTGTCACTTACGATCACGAGTGATAATGGCAACACCAGACCACGTGGCTAAACCCGCTCAAAGATGGCGCTGCATCCGGTACACATGAGTAATGGGCACATCCAATCAAAAATGGCGCTTTTTCCGACGCATGTGTAATGACTGCGACCAGAACACGTGACTAAAGCCAGTTAAAAGATGGCGTCGCAGATAGGCACATGTGTGTATGGGGAGATATTCATGGAATCCAAACTAACAGTGGATGAGATTACATCCAGTTCGACCTTACAAACCATTATAAATCTGACACTAGTGTTTGACGCACCTAGAAAATGATCAAGAAAGGACATTATTCTTGCAAAAAGTAAAAGAAACGTCACAGAGCAAAATCCCCAGTCCCTAAGCATAATAGTCATGCACGATCAGAGAAATAAAGACATTGGTTTCAAAATAATGTCAGCCAAAGTTCAGCAGACCATCCCAGTTTTGTCAAAAGTAGCACAACTTCTACGGTACCCGTTTTGAAGACTGGTGATTCTTGTTTCTTCATCCCAACTCTGTCATTAGACATGTTGTTCTAGAAGAAACCTACTTCTTGTAGTCAGACAGCCATAGACCCGCACGAGACAACATTTGATGTGCTTGATGGTTTTTCTTCAGATGAAAATATTGACCTTCTGTCTAACACTCACGGACCAGTCTCTAAGATTCTCGAGAAAATCAATGTTTTGTGGAATGTAAACTATCCTACGGCTGGTTTCCGAAGTTGCTCGTCTGTCTCAGCAGATTAAATACAACACCCGTCGAGAAAGGTATGTATAAATAGTAACGTTCACGATCATAGTCTACAAGAAAAGGTGTGCTAGTTCCGGTGTCTAATGTTACATTCTATTAGCTGGTCCTCTTTTTTTTTATTTCACTATGAATTACTAGACGCTGAAGCCTTGTAAGTTTCAATGTGATTTTTCTCCTACGTAGGTTAATTCGCACCATTTCCTCACTTCTTGACAGTTCATAGCGTTGGCACCGAAGAACGCAATGACAACTGGCACCATGTAATAAGAGAACGGGAGAATTTTGAACGACGTATAAGAGAAACGGAACAAATTCTAACCCCAGTCCTGTGGACCAGTCACAGAGTCAAAGTCCTGGAGCATAGAAAAAAAATGGTCAAGAACAACATTGAAAGAGGCCGAGATAGTCTAATCCTCGTATGGTAACTGATAATTAAAATACAAAGGTCAATCCACACGAGCGGACGAGTATTAAAACACCTACATAAAACCAAAATGGGTGTAATGTACTTACAGGCCTGTCTTTAATAGCAGACCAGTCCTCAATACGAAGAAAAACTACAGTGAGTGTGAGGAGACTGTATATGTATATCACTGGTATTCTGACTTCACAGCATGTAGCTCACAGTGACTACAACACAAGTACCACCGCGCCCTCTGTGCAATCTATTAAATCATGGTTAGAGGTCATGTGACTCGCATGACTCGCATTCTCAAACCCAACTCAAACATACATCAGGTCAACGAGTGGGTAGTAGAACGCTTAGTCGCGCCATACGGACAGCCACGTCAGCTTAATCTGAACTGCTTGACCTAGGAATCTGGCTGAAACCGGTTTTACGCGTGGCTCAAAATCTAGTATATAAACCCGAGGCTGGTAACACTCAAGCACTGTGATCAGAAGATGACTACAGACCTCAAGACTGTGCCTGCTAACTGGGTCTACATGACTCGGAGTGGTGAGACTATTAGACCAGTGGGAGGTGGTGATAAGGCCGTGTTTGTCTCATCCTACAGAGGAACGAGCACGTTACACATCCGAAGATTTTACGGTGAATCCGGTAAGAAGTTCCCGACTAAAATTGGCATGGCACTTACTCGGCAAGAATATGAACAGATTATCGCCATGCATCGCGAGATCCTAGCTGACTTTGACAGAATCAACCAAGTTAACCAAGCCAGTAGCGAAATCAAACAAGGTACTAACAGAGACATGCAAGTCAGTAACCAAAACATTCAAGTCAGTGCTCATGACCAACAAGGCACTACCAGAAGCCATCAAGGCCAAAACACTCAAGTCAATGCTAAAGTTAAACAAGGAACTAACCGAAACCACCAAGTAGACGCATACTACACCGCCAGTTTTCAACCCAGCTACAGTCAGATGTGTGATGACCACATCAACCAGATGTGTGATGAGCCCAATAGCCAGCTGTTTGATGTGAAAGAAGACACCAACCGAAGCAATAAAGTCCAACACACTCAAGACAGTACTTAAGTCAAACAGGGTACTAAACGGAGACATCAAGTAGACGCATACTATACCACCAGTTATCAACCCAGCCACAGTCAGATGTGTGATGACCCCAGCAACCAGATATGTGACGAGCCCAATAGCCAGATGTTTGATGTGCCCGACACTCAGATGAGTGATGGCCCAGTTGTCTACAATACTCAAATGTCAGCCCACCAATCAGGAGACCAGCCTTATGACTACATGCCAAGTGACATATACATACCAGGCTACCAGCTGGAAAAACCAACCTACTCAGACAATGGTGTGAAAAAACACAGAAACAACATACAATGTGTATAGCTCTGTATGTGAAAATAAAATGCTGTGATGATACTATATATACCAGCTCATAGCACATCATCCATTTCGTGTAATGACATTATGAATGTTTTTTTTATTTTTGTAAAATCTACTGAAATACTGTAAAATGCACTGAAATAATGTAAATTAAACAGGTATATAGATTATAATTACGTCTTGGTTGTTGAATATTTAGTGTTTACGGTGTATATAGTTGTCATGTAGTGAGAGAATGAAGGGCAAACATCTTGGTCAAGTAATAAAATTTATTAGCCAAATGGGAAAATATTTTGGCTACATTTCAACCAGACTTATAAAAAAGCTCACCCAAACTTATGAAAGGTAGGAACATTTGTTAACCAACGTGAAACATTTTGGTCACATTTCAACCAAACTTATTAAAATCTCAATCAAACTTATGAAAAGTAGGAACATTTGTTAACCAAATGTGAAAAGGTTAGCCAAATTTCAAACCAAACTTATAAAAATCACAGTCAAACATATGAAAAGTAGGAAAATTTGTTAACCAAACGTAAAACGTTTGGCCACCCAAACTTATGAAAAGTAGGAAATATTGTTGTACAGATGTGAAAAGTTTGACCAAATTTAACCCAAACTTATGAAAAGTAGGAAATTTTGTTAACCAAATGCCAAAAATCTTGGGTAAGTAAGAAAATGTGTTAACCAAATGTGAAAAGTTTGGTCAAATTTCAAACAAAACTCATAAAAAGTAGGAAACTTTTTTAACCAAACGTAAAACGTTTGGTCAACTTTCACCCAAACTTATGAAATGTGGGAAATTTTGTTGTCCAGATGTGAAAAGTTGACCAAATTTCACCCAAACTTATGAAAAGTAGGAAACGTTGTTAACCACATGGCAAAAAATCTTGGCCAAGTAAGAAAATATGTTAACCAAATGTGACAAGGTTAGCCAAATTTCAAACCAAACTCATAAAAAGTAGGAAACTTTGTTAACCAAATGTGAAAAATTTGGCCAAATTTCATCGAAACTTATAAAAAGTAGGAAACTATGTTAACTAAGTGTGAAAAAATTTGGACAAGTGAAGAAATATTTCATGCAAATCTTATGAAAAGTAGGAAATTTTGTTAACAAAATAAGAACATTTTTAGCCAAATTGCTTTATATATCTATATATATATATATATATATATATATATATATATATATATATATATATATATATATCTATATATATAATATATACTATATATAATATATATATATATATATAATTCCTTAACCAAAGGGGGACAAAATATTTCACGTTGTAATTTTACATCCCAACCTACTAGGCTACCATGTCATTATCTTCAGATTTTATCTACCGCGTATCTGTACCCGTTGGCCCTTGGCTATTATCTTTCTCCTGGGTCGTATTCGGCGGAGCATTACTGTTTGCTTGTCCGCGCAGGTAAACTGCCATTCAAGGGGAGCTTAGTAAGCAAAAGGTGCGACAATTCTGGTTGAGCCAAGGGACCCGGTTAGTCTCCACTGGTTAATGTTATTTATGTTTGTAAACATGGGACGTTATTTGTTTAATTTCATTACATATTTTTATGATTATATTAGCAGGGTATGTCTTAAATTAATTGAGAATAGTAGTTTTACATTGACATTAAAATTCTCCGCTATACATACAAGAAATTTAGCCGTTTATTATGTTTATTAGGCTTAATTTTTAACAATATTGTATGCCTGTCTAGTATATTTTTAAATCGCTTAATGGTGATACATGGGTACTATGGACACCTGCCGAATTAGCTATCATCGTGCAAATGTTTATTCATGCGTCCAACTATGGATACTCGAGTTATCTCGAGTGATGGAATAAATCATTTTTCCACTCTGCCATATTGATTTCGGTCTTCTCAGCGAAGGGGTCTATATCTACATGACTGGGGCTCGATATCCACGTGCTCGGGTCGTGCCCCCGGTGGTGCCACACACGAACCCGCTCCGGTTCGTGCCGGATCGAAATGGATGGTGCCGGTTCGCGTGACGTCGTCCGTTTTGCGTGACAACGGCCGGTCCGCCTGCCCGCCCGCCACCCCGCCCGCCCTGGGTGACACCGGAAGTAGTCATCAGGACAACTGGAAGTGACAACCAGACCCGAGAAAATACCCGCCAATTTTTTGAAAATGAGGTCCGAAATGGATCCGGTTTGGTGACGTCATCACGATGGATCACGACTTTTGTATAGTAAAAAATGACGTCATCAGCTAGATCCGGATCCATATTTAGTGTGTAGTTACAACTTCCCTTACTACTGATTATCCTGCCACAATTTGCTCTATATTGATGATGTCACTTGATGAGTATTATCAATGTGAACACACATAAAATGTAAACACGAAATAACAAGTTAGACAAGAACACCGAGTCATATCTGATAACATTATAATGGGATAACTTGGGGGAAAGAGGGAGTGTGTACGCTCATGTGACATCTCAGATTATTACGCAACTCAAAATATTAACACATCAATAAAAGTCATACTTATTACATCTAATTGTTAGTTAATACTCAGAAGTCCTCAAAACGATGAAATTAAACTAACACAGATCTATCATCCTTATGTGACTTTTCTTCGCACATAATCATCAGATTTAAGCCTTCACCTCGTATTTCGACAGAATAAGAATTCGATTCACGCTACAAATTCCCAACAGTCAAGAATTTGATTCAGACTACGAATTCTAAACAATCAACGATTTGTTATGGACCAAGCGTTCTGAACAACCAAGATTATAATCTACCCAACAAGATTTATGCTCACTGGGATTTCTAATAGAACCGAGAATTCTAATCAAACCAAGAATTAAGTACACAAGCGTCCCTTGATTTTCACTGCCATCATTGCACTATCATTGCATCTGCTCTCGCAAGGTTATAACAACACGTGTATTACTTTATCTTGATGACTTTTGTCATCCATGTGGCTAAATATATTTATATACTATGATTAAACAATTCTACCGCGTAGGTAATCAACCTTAACATATATTACACTTACAAGGCTTCGCTAACAATCATGACTAATCACCATTATGGACAACAAGCTTATGTACTACTGCTTGGTGGTTGTCCCGGCAATCATTGTACAATCATGGCTAGGGTGTTATCTAGGTTATAATAACACGTTTATTTCAATGCTAGCAAGCTAGTCTTGCATCATCACAATCATCATCATCATCATCATCATCATCATCATCATCATCTTCCACTTGTGCCGTCAAGCGCCATGGGGTGAAATAATTTGCGCTCCTGTGCCCAGTGGGCGGCACTGGATAGTGCCATTCCGTGTGGTTGTACAATGTCTTTGATGTCGTCAATCCATTTTCTTCTTGGACGTCCTCTAGGTCTCGTCGAAGATGATCTTTGATGTAAGGCAACTGATGGTAGTTGGTGTTGCATTCTAACGACATGGCCAAACCACTTGATCTTCTGTCTTTCAATAAATGTGGCACGAGGTGTTGATCCCACTGTCTGTCTGATAATAGCATTTCTTACTCGGTCTCGGATTGTTAAGTTGGCAGCTCTCCTCAGGCATTTCATCTCGCAGGTGTTAATTTTGCGAAAGTGTGATTTGGATACAGTCCAAGTTTGAGATTGGTAGCATAGGGTTGGTGTGAATATGCTGTTTATTATCTGTCGTTTTGCGGACATTGGTATATTTGGATGTTTCAGTAAGGGTGATAGTTGATATGTAAGTGCACTAGCTTTTTGACATCTGATTTCGATTTCTCTGTCCAATCTGCCATCTTCTGTGATCATACTTCCAAGATATTTGAATTCTTTAACTTGTTTCAGAGTTGTGCTATGTATCTGTATACTTAGTGGGCCCGGCGATCTGCTAACTTGCATTACTTCGGTTTTGGTTGTGTTTATACTCATATTGTATCTGCTGCAGGTTGAACTCAGATTAGTAATATGATTTTTTAGTCTGCCCTCATCGCTGTAAAACAGGCACTGATCGTCTGCAATAGAAATTCATTTATTTCCTGTGGATCAGTTGTTTCATTTGGAAAAAAGATTCTAAATTTTCTGAATCTGTTCTGTCAAGACTTGCTTCTTTGGATATTCTGTCCATGCAGATATTAAATAGCAAAGGAGAGAGCACACATCCCTGTCTCACTCATGTATTGACTGTGAACATATCTGATATACCTTCTTGTGTTCTTACTACAATATTTTTTCATAAACTCTACAAGAGCTATGCCGGTCTCTCTGGCCGAAGGGTTACACGACTTTCTCCGTAATCCCGTTTATCCACGCAGGGTCTCGCAGCGCGCGAGAATTGGAAGCGGTTCTACCCGCACTGGTGACTTGCGGGATAAATGAGCCGGCCGCTCAGAAAGCAATGGCAAACTACTGAGCGTAACCTTGCCAAGAAATCAACAATCAACTGAAAGATGCTGATGTTGACAGCGATGTCCTGTAAAGGATACGCAAAACATTGCTACAAGAGCTGGTTTATTATTTCCTAGACCCGTAATATTCCAAGTCCCGAATATCTCCTGTCTGTTTCGAAATTTAGCTGTCGTTGGTCGCTTGTGTTCGGCTTCTGTGTGTTTCCGGCGTGGACGCTGATAGAGTTGCGTTTTTCTTTCAATTTCCTCCATAATTCTCGAGCAAGAATACTTGAACAAATAAACTCCCTACCGGTTTGCTGGACGTTTCGTAGGTTCATCCTTATTTGAACAGAATGATGTTGAGAAACACGCACAAAACACATAATTAAATCTCCGAATCGAAGCGAAAGCTGTTTACACCGTTATCATGGATCGTACTACCATCTATAACGTAACCGTCATCACGTTACCGACGAGAGTATACGAGATTACGGAGAAAAGTCATAACCTCTAAGCCACGAAGCCGGCCAGTTAAAATCTAGAAAAGTAAATTCTTGAAAGATGCTTGGAAAACTGAAACTGTAAGTAAAAATGCAGTTTCATTTTAAAAAGGGCTAGATAACAATAGTTTTCCCCGAGCCTTATATAGAGAAAAATACTGTAATAATATTGATTAATACAAAGACATGCAATATTTAGATTTAGCAGGCCTTATTTGTGCAAACTCGGGTGTAAAATATTTTTAAAACATTATTTTTGTGGGGCTGTTTTATAAATGAGCATTGTTAGCGGCATAAGTGACAAATAAGAAAGACAACCTGGTAATAACCGTGTTAGAGAAATTTTATGGTTTCTGGTTTCCTTGACACTAAACTAGGTCACGGGCGTACGATCTTATTTGGTCTAGAAGTATTAAATCTGCCTACCTCCTCTTGGCAAGTTGACCTCCAAAGTCGGTGGGAAAACCAGAGTGTGACCTAAATTAACTGCGTAGTAAACAATAGGTGGGAACCGGCGCTTTCATTGTTTAATATGACAAGCAAATGCGTGGGTGGTGTTTGTGGATGTATATTCACACACTTTCACAAACATATATACATAACCAATGAGCAAGTCTTACAAGAAGGAAATGAAAGCCTTAAACTGATTAGATAAATTAGAGACGTAGAGAGCCATATTATTTGGGCACGTTATAAGAAGTAAATTAGAGAACTTGGTTGGTGACAACTAGTAATGTTTAAGGGAAACTACAAGGGGAAGGCAGAGAAGTAATTATCTGGATGGCTTGGCCACGTGGCATGGTCACGACAAGAACGGTGCTGATCTACTACGACTCTGGTGATCGTGTGAGATGGCGAAACATGATCACTTACACTTATCGATATGACACAGGATGATGATGATGACATTCTTTTTTTGTATTGGGGAATGTTACAATTCTTTATCAGTTATTCTTCTATATGTTTGTGGGTGTATATTCATATTCAATATATCTGTGTGTGTATATTCATATTCAATATATCTGTGTGTGTGTATTCATATTCAATATATCTATGTGTGTGTGTATTCATATTCAATATATCTGTGTGTGTATATTCATATTCAATATATCTGTGTGTGTATATTCATATTCAATATATCTGTGTGTGTATATTCATATTCAATATATCTATGTGTGTGTATATTCATATTCAATATATCTGTGTGTGTGTATTCATATTCAATATATCTATGTGTGTGTATATTCATATTCAATATATCTGTGTGTGTATATTCATATTCAATATATCTGTGTGTGTATATTCATATTCAATATATCTGTGTGTGTATATTCATATTCAATATATCTGTGTGTGTATATTCATATTCAATATATCTGTGTGTGTATATTCATATTCAATATATCTGTGTGTGTATATATTCATATTCCATATATCTGTGTATGTATATTCATATTCAATATATCTGTATATGTGTATATTCATGTTCTGTATGTTTGTTGGCATACATTCATATTCATTAAGTTTAGTTTAGGTTTGTTTAGTTTAGTCGACGGATCAACATCACGGCACACTGCTGTAACCCATAAATGTTCCGTTCTACTCCTAACTCAAGCCTGAGTCCCGAGAAACCCAGCTCAGTGCGCGAACTCCGTAGCACAGTCGAGGATCCTGAAATACATGGGTTGATTTTTAACTCGAATTGCAGTTGTAGACATATTTCAAGCGAACGAAAGAAGAAGAAGAAGAAGAAGAAGAAGAAGAAGAAGAAGAAGAAGAAGAAGAAGAAGAGGAAGTACCCGGGCAGCGCTGTTAGGCTACTCTTTTTCAATTTCCAACTGCCAAGGGACTTTTTACGTGCGCAAAAAAACAACACATGGTAGTCCGATCCCACTACCCAGAGACCAGGGACAATTTTGTTATTAGAGGTACACGTGAAAAAATTCCGGTCCCCATCTGGGCTTGAACCGGGGACCTCCAGCACTCGAGGCGGACACCATACCTCGAGACCTCCCCCCCCCCCACCTATTCATTATGTTTGTCTTTATATATTCTTATTGTGTATGTGTGTCGGAGTATACTCGTATTCAATATGTTTGTGGGTGTTCTGTCACAAAAATAAAACCCTGCGTTTAACCAGTTGATTACTACAGAGGCTTTCTGATTAAACGGACTATCTGCAAAGCGACAACTATTTTAACTAACAGTAAAAGCAAATTGGATGTCAAAATCCCCAGGACGGTAAATAGTTGCAGCTGCACGGGGTTACATGGGGTCGACAACATGGGAACATTTGGAAGTGAGTGAGATGAGTCCATACATCGCTTTGACAGTTCATAAACAGGTTGGATTGAGAGAGGAAGTACTCAGCTCGGAAGAAAACAGTCCGTCTGTCATGTAGAGTTTCCGGACATCAAGAAGATTGGCGGTTTGTTGTGGAAACCCGTTGTTAGGAGCACACAGGAACTCGCTAGCTTGTTGTGGGAGTCAAAACAAGTGATGACAACTCTGACATTGATTGAGCCAGGGAGGATAGATTCTTGACAATGGATGATATGCCCAAATAACACCTGTGTGGACATAATGAATACAGTCACGTGACCAATTTTAGGGTTTGCCATAAACCATGATTGGGAGAAAGAGTGTTGACCAAAACCGTGGATTATGATGGACGTGTTTGTGGGAGAGCTCTACAGTGTTAGATTAATTTAATATTAACTAGCATGTGTCGTTATGGCAAAGTGTAGCAGCCATCCCGGAATTAGGCGGTTTTGCATAAGGTAGTCAATATAGTCTATTTAGGCCTAATTAACATAGGCAGTAGTCTTGTTAAAACTAGAGTGTGATGATTAGCACTGTTAGTTGAAAACTAGTTAGAGTAGTAAAGTGATAATTGGCTCTGCTAGGATGAATAGGATAGCGGGGTGATAATTGGAGAGATTTTAGATGGGGAAAGTGTCCAATGGGGGGATCTTTCAATGGTTTGCCCACTGAAGTTGTGCACTCTGTTTATGGGTCTTTCCTTGTCATCGCCTGATTCGGACGTAGGTTCCATACCAGTTACGAGGAAGTTCAACACTGGGTTTGATGAAGTGCAACATCAATTAGACATAACACCAGTTGGACACAAAAATGTTTCTTACCAAAAAAAAGGAATAACGTCCGAGAAGAAAGATGGTTCACCTAAGATGGGTGATGATTGTTAATGCATCACACAGCATAAGAACATTGGTACCTACACAAAAAACATCAATATAATAGTCACATGGTGTGATATATTCTAGGGAAATAGTTCAAAAGACCTGATACCTGAGCCTGGATAGACACTAGTTAGGTTCAGGTATATTAACAATAACAGTGATACCTAAATACTCACTACAAAGGATTTGTGCATTCTTTAAGAACGATAGGAAATTATGTGCATTGGGCAACCGGTCCATGATCAGCTGTAATTTACAAACAGTATCTATTTCGGATGATTAGGAAGATGGATTACCAGGTAGCTACAGATGAGAGTCGGTGTCCGGCAGGAGAGATACAGTACCGGGTGAGGTGGACTTGTTCTGACTTAACGTGCTGTGGTGTGTCCTTGCAAGGATGTAACTGACTATGCTATTATCTGAGAGTCCGATCCTACACACATTATAGAACACATCACACATTTTCTTCGCATACACGTCTCATATACGTTACACTTTTCTTTTAATAAATTAATCTGTATTAATTTTTACAAGCAAGAGTTGTTGAATATGTTGCGTTGGGGAAGTATGAGAGGGGGCATAGTACGACAGTGAGAGAGTGATAGGAAAAGGTGTCCATGGGCTGATGGAGTGTGTTGGACGGAAGCTGGTGGATTCTCCAGGATATTGATAGGAAAGAAAAATTATAATGTGGGTGTTGACTCTCCTCACTCCAGGGACGACACTTTAAAGGAGGACACGACATTATTGGGAGCTCGATAACGGGATCTTTGGACAGCGGGATCTCTCGTAAACGGGATCCTTGGACAGCGGGATCTCTCGTAAACGGGATCTTTGGACAGCGGGATCTCTCGTAAACGGGATCCTTAGTTATAAGACGGAAATATCATATTGGAGAATCCAGCTAGAGTGAATGTGGATAGGGGTTAGGACTAATATCTTACCTGTTCACACTTCACACGTCTGCATAGGTCTGTGGTCCTGATTCTACTCTTGTCACTGAGTGATTGTGTGGTGTTGTGGTGTGCTGGAGGTGGTGCATATATAGATTTAGAGTACTTGTTCATCTATCTATATATTATTTGCAGTAAATAGATAATCAACCTGCTAGCTTACCTCTCTGTAAAATGGCACCTCGAAACTAACCACAGCAGAATTAAAGGCAAAGGGGGAAGACATGGGATTGTCGGGTTCTGCTCTAACGGATTACATACAGGAAGTGGAGAGAGAGTATCGTCAAGCAGAAAGGGAAGATCGAAAGGCCGAGTTGGAATTGAGAAGGATGGAGTTGGAACAAGAAGCTAGGAAATTAGAAGCAGAGCAGGCTGCTAGGAAACTTGAAGCTAAGCAGGCTGCTAAGAAACTTGAAGCTGAGCAAGCAGCTAAGAAATTTGAAGCTGAGCAAGCAGCTAAGAAACTGGAAGCTGAACAAGAAGCTCAGAAAAGGGAGCACGAGTACCGGATGAGGGAACTCGAGTTGAAGAGGCAATCTAGTGGGGAAACTGAGGGAGCAGTGGGAGGTTCCTCTCTCCCTGGCTCAACCACAGTAGGTGGACATAGTTACCATGCTATGAAGTTTCCTCTAGCGGTCTACGAGGAGGACAAAGAGAAGATTGACCAGTACCTTCAACGCTTCGAGGCCATGTCTGTTGCTATGGGTCTGGAGCGTAACAAATGGAATCTCAAGCTATCCCAGGGATTACGCGGGACCGGCATACGAGGTTTATTCTCGCCTGCCACCAGGACATGAGAACAATTATGACGAGTTAAAGACGGCTCTGCTGAAAACGATTCGAGGTTACGTCACATACCTACCGGAAAAAATTTCGAGCAGCGAAACGAGAACCGGGGGAGTTGTTTGCAGCCTACAGTTTGCGTCTAAAATCGTATCTCCATAAGTGGATGGATTTGGCTGGGTTCACACATGACTATGAGAGTCTGGAAGAGCTCATGGTGGTCGACCAGCTGAAGAAGCAAATGTCTAAACCTCTCAGGACGTTCCTGGGAAAACAAGGAGCAGAACGTATTGACCTCGTGACAAAATTAGCAGAACGGTTCGTCGAGGTACATGGGGAGGCAGGGGGAAACCTTTCCACTAACACCATAAGTCAGGAGAAACATGACAAGAAGAAAGCCAAAAACTCAGGAACCAAAAAGTGGGAACCTTATGTGCAAAAATCAGAGGATAGTTCAGAGAAGAAGAAGGAGGGAAGCAAGAGCACTTCAAGCTCTACACCAAAACGACCGTGGTCGGAGAAGTGGTGTTCAATTTGTAAGTCACCCTCTCACAATACAAGGGACTGCAAATCGAAGGCTAAGAACCCTCACTTCGCAGCATGTCAAGTGACTTCCAAGGAGGTTGTCACGGAAAATGCCAAGGTCAACAATCAAGCTCGCCACCAGGAGAGCTCACTCAAGCCCGGCACTAGAAAATCTAGGACAGGGAAATGGTGCAACCAATGCAAGTCAAACACGCACAATGCTATTGACTGCAAGGGAAAGTCAGGAGACTCTAAATTCGTCGTGTGCCCCGGGAAACCTAAGGTGGAGCCCACCGAACAGGTCGAGGCCGAGGAAGAGACTCCAGACCAGAAAAAACCACCTGTAGTGGAATTGGTAGAGGTTAACGGTCGTCAAGTGGAGTGTTTGTACGACACAGGACTGAACGGGGAGGCCGTGATTTCTGCGGATCTGGTACATCCAGAACAATTCACAGGTGAGACCATGGAGATACAGCCTGCACAGAAGAGTGCTGTGGCCATGAAGTTGCCCATTGCTAATGTGGAGATTCGGTCAAGGTACGTCACCGGCACCATCAAGGCCGCTGTATTGACCGATCCCATTTTTCCAGTAATCCTAGGTTGCCGGTATGTCTTTCTGGGAATGCCCAGGGAGCCAATCCATATGGGAGCAATGCAGACTCGCTCTCAGACGAGAACGGAAGAGGCAGAAGCAATTGTGACTAACCCATTGCCGGGGTAGCTACGAACTGCCCAGAGTGAGGATGATACTTTACGTCCTTGCTACAAAAAGCTGCAGAAAAGTGCTGATCCACCAAGACGGGGGCAGTACTACATGAAGAATAGGATACTATACAGGAGAGCAGGAAGGGGAGACAACCTATACGGTCAGTTGGTCGTTCCGAAAGCTCACCGGTCCCAGATTCTTCATATGGGGCATACCATCTCCTTTAGTGGACACATGGGTATTGCCGCCACCATGCAGCGAATTTCCTGCCATTACTATTGGCCGGGAATGACAGATGATGTGCGTCGGTATGTGAAGTCATGCCCTGAGTGCCAGAGGGTGGCACCGAAACACTGGACAGCACCGGTGGTGTTGGGTGAGATGCCCATCATGAACTCTCCTTTCGAGAGGGTAGCCATCGATATCGTGGGTCCACTTCCCAGGACTAGGAAGAGGAACATGTATATACTCACAATGGTGGATTGCTGTACAATGTGGGGTGAAGCCATACCGTTGACCACGATTGACTAGAAACGAGTGGCGGACGCACTGATGGAGGCCTTTACCAGATTAGGCTTTCCGGATCAAATTCTGACGGACAATGGGTCTCAGTTTTGTGGAAAACTCATGGAGGAGGTATTTAGGGTGTTTCACTCTAACCACATACATACCAGCCTTTACCACCCTCAAGCCAATGGACAAGTAGAGCGTTTCAACGGCACGTTGATGACAATGCTCAGGAAACTAGCGCAGGAAAAACCTGATAGGTGGGATGAATATATCCCAGCAGCCCTTTTTGCCTATCGGGAAGTTCCTCATGGCTCAACAGGATTACCACCCGCTACGTTGCTGTTTGGTCGTCCAATCAAAGGACCGTTGGAAGCCATGTTGAGGAGTTGGACTGAAGAGTGGACGTCAGAAGAAGTGATCTCATCCTATAAATACGTGGAGGAACTGAAAGAAAAACTCCACAAGGGATGGACTCTGGCAAATCAAAACTTGAAAAAGGCCAGGAAAAGACATGCGGCTTACTACAACCGTAGGTCTAAAGAAAGATCTCTAGAGGTGGGAGATAAAGTCTTGTTGCTACTCCCTACGGGAAACAACAAACTGGAGATAGGTTGGCAAGGACCATTTCCCGTGGAAAGGGTGATATCCAGAACCAACTATCAGATCCGGATCCGGGGAATGTCGAAGATTATCCATATCAATCTCTTGCGGAAATACGAAGAGAGAACCCGGAGACAAAGCAGCTCATCTCATGGCAATGGCAGTTGCAGTGGAGACTGAAGTGGGAACCAGCGAGGGAAGGGAATATTCCCTGGTACACCAGGAAACCTATAGGGATGTGCAAGTGAACCCTGATCTGACCTCCCAGGAGAGGGAAAAGATAACCCAGGTTCTCAAGTCTCATAAGGGGATACTGACTGGTAAACCAGGACGAACAAGGTTGGTGGAGTTCGAGATGACCTTGACCACGCAGGAACCTGTTCGTCAAAAGGTTTACCCAGTGCCATTCTCTAAAGAAAAGGCCCTGGAGGAGGAAATACAGAAACTGCTGGAGGATGACGTGATTGCGCCATCCACATCCCCATACAATGCGGGGGTAGTTTTGTTACGCAAACCAAGTGGAGAACACCGGTTGTGTATAGACTACCGACTTCTGAACAGTCACACACAATTTCAGGTGGAACCTTTTCCGAATCCAACGCAGTTATTCGCTAGGCTCCATAAGGCTCGGTACTTTTCAAAGGTAGATCTGAGTCGGGGGTATTATCAGATACCAGTAAAACCGGAGATTCGACCACTGTTGGCTTTCAGTACACCCATTGGACACTACGAATTCAAGGTCATGCCCTTTGGACTCAGCAATGCACCTAGTGTGTTTACACGCATGATGAGGACTTTACTTGATCCTTTACAGGATCCGTCCATCATCTCTTTCATGGATGATATTCTGATTTCCAGTGACAGCTTGGATGACCACTTGCAATCCTTGGAGAGAGTGTTTAATAGACTCAAGGAAGCAGGGCTTACCGCTCGTTCAACCAAGTGCATGTTTGGTTACCAGACTCTGGAATTTCTAGGTCACACCATCACTCCAGGACACATTGTCCCAGAAGAGAAGAACCTGGAGAAAATCAGAAATGCACCAAGGCCAAAAACGAAGAAGGATGTGCGATCTATTCTCTCGTTGTGTGGGTTCTACCACAAATTTATCTCACATTTCACGGAACTGGGAGCTCCATTGACGGAAACCTTGAAAAAGGGATTCCCGGACCAAATCATTTGGACACCAGAATGTGAGAATGCATATAGTCAGTTAAAGGAGGCCTTGGTCAGCAAACCTGTATTACAGCTCCCTGACCTTTCCAAACCATTTGTGTTGAGAACGGATGCGAGTGCGATTAGGGATTGGGGCAGCCTTGTTACAGGAAGGAAAAGACGATGCTTCGGTTTTGAAACCTGTGGCATACGCAAGCAAGAAACTTCTCCAGGCGGAGAGGAATTATTCAACCGTCAGAGAGAGAGTGTGCTTGTCCCTCGTATGGGCAGTGCATAAATTCTAGCCATATTTGTATGGAGTTAAGTTTCGAGTCCAGTCAGATCATCAGCCCCTGATATTCCTGGCTACTTCTCAGAAGCTCAACGCCCGTTTGATGCGGTGGTCGTTGTTACTTCAACCCTATAATTTCACAGTAGAGTACATTCCTGGGAAGGAAAATGTTGGAGCGGACTTCTTGTCAAGACACCCAGCTCCTGAAGAAGAGGAATGAATCATCTGGATTAAACTTACGGTGGAGAAGAGTGAGATGGACTACTCTCTTAAGAGGGGGCCTATGTCACAAAAATAAAACCTCGCGTTTAACCAGTTGATTACTACAGAGGCTTTCTGATTAAACGGACTATCTGCAAAGCGACAACTATTTTAACTAACAGTAAAAACAAATTGGATGTCAAAATCCTTAGGACGGTAAATAGTTGCTGCTGCACGGGGTTACATGGGGTCGACAACATGGGAACATTTGGAAGTGAGTGAGATGAGTCCATACATCGCTTTGACAGTTCATAAACAGGTTGGATTGAGAGCGGAAGTACTCAGCTCGGAAGAAAACAGTCCGTCTGTCATGTAGAGTTTCCGGACATCAAGAAGATTGGCGGTTTGTTGTGGAAACCCGTTGTGGGAGCACACAGGAACTCGCTAGCTTGTTGTGGGAGTCAAAACAAGTGATGACAACTCTGACATTGATTGAGCCAGGGAGGATAGATTCTTGACAATGGATGATATGCCCAAATAACACCTGTGTGGACATAATGAATACCGTCACGTGACCAATTTTAGGGTTTGCCATAAACCATGATTGGGAGAAAGAGTGTTGACCAAAACAGTAGATTATGATGGACGTGTTTGTGGGAGAGCTCTACAGTGTTAGATTAATTTAATATTAACTAGCATGTGTCGTTATGGCAAAGTGTAGCAGCCATCCCGGAATTAGGCGGTTTTGCATAAGGTAGTCAATATAGTCTATTTAGGCCTAATTAATATAGGCAGTAGTCTTGTTAAAACTAGAGTGTGATGATTAGCACTGTTAGTTGAAAACTAGTTAGAGTAGTGAAGTGATAATTGGCTCTGCTAGGATGAATAGGATAGCGGGGTGATAATTGGAGAGATTTAGATGGGGAAAGTGTCCAATGGGGGGATCTTTCAATGGTTTGCCCACTGAAGTTGTGCACTCTGTTTATGGGTCTTTCCTTGTCATCGCCTGATTCGGACGTAGGTTCCATACCAGTTACGAGGAAGTTCAACACTGGGTTTGATGAAGTGCAACATCAATTAGACATAACACCAGTTGGACACAAAAATGTTTCTTACAAAAAAAAAAGGAATAACGTCCGAGAAGAAAGATGGTTCACCTAAGATGGGTGATGATTGTTAATGCATCACACAGCATAAGAACATTGGTACCTACACAAAAAACATCAATATAATAGTCACATGGTGTGATATATTCTAGGGAAATAGTTCAAAAGACCTGATACCTGGGCCTGGATAGACACTAGTTAGGTTCAGGTATATTAACAATAACAGTGATACCTAAATACTCACTACAAAGGATTTGTGCATTCTTTAAGAACGATAGGAAATTATGTGCATTGGGCAACCGGTCCATGATCAGCTGTAATTTACAAACAGTATCTATTTCGGATGATTAGGAAGATGGATTACCAGGTAGCTACAGATGAGAGTCGGTGTCCGGCAGGAGAGATACAGTACCGGGTGAGGTGGACTTGTTCTGACTTAACGTGCTGTGGTGTGTCCTTGCAAGGATGTAATGACTATGCTATTATCTGATAGTCCGATCCTACACACATTATAGAACACATCACACATTTTCTTCGCATACACGTCTCATATACGTTACACTTTTCTTTTAATAAATTAATCTGTATTAATCTTTACAAGCAAGAGTTGTTGAATATGTTGCGTTGGGGAAGTATGAGAGGGGGCATAGTACGACAGTGAGAGAGTGATAGGAAAAGGTGTCCATGGGCTGATGGAGTGTGTTGGACGGAAGCTGGTGGATTCTCCAGGATATTGGTAGGAAAGAAAAATTATAATGTGGGTGTTGACTCTCCTCACTCTAGGGACGACACTTTAAAGGAGGACACGGCAGTGTCTATTAATAGTATGTATATTTGAGTGTGTCTATTCATATTCTGTACATCGTCGTGTGTCAATTCATATTCTGCATTCTTGTGGGTGCACGGATTACGGCCAGAAAATAATTCATCAGATTTTTCTCGGAAACTATTTGTTCAATATAAATTATATTTACAAACAATATACACGAACATTTCCTCTGAACAAACTATTTGTCTATATAATCACCTTTAACTGTTACGACCTCGCTCTAATGCGACGACATGCACTCTGATTTTTTAAAAAAAAGGTGGTAGTCACAACACTTCTCATGCCCTCAATTGGTTCCTGCCATGGGGCTTTGTTTTTAAAGGGGTTGAAATATTACTTGTATGTTCGGGTGTCATGATCCACGTTTACCTCCTTCAGATGGATCACAACGCATGCCATTATCAGGGAACGGGGCTATTAGATGGTTCTCATCTCATCTAAGTTATGTTCCTCTTGTACCTTGCGGTGTCGAGGTGAAGTATAAACATCGTGAGAGTGCCCGATTATGGGCTTCATGTATCGATATTCCCATGGACTCTGCTATTAGATGGTTATGATGTTTTATTATAATTATAGTGATATTGGAAGTAACAACGGTGGCTGTCATACTGTCCTCATCAAACATCAAGTGTCGATTGGTCTATACAAGCACGCAGCTTTTTCCACTTAAGCACTACACCGCAGGGCCGTGAAAAGGGTCGTCTGTCTAACGTGAACTACATGTTGCTGCAGATCAAAATGAGTAGAGTTATCGTGATAGTGGATACTGGATCACAGTGGCATCACTGGGGTTGGTGTCACCCAGTGCGGTAAACTCTTGGTGTCACCCCTCTAGACTTTCACCATGGTCTTCTTCCGAGTGTTCCTGTACCATATATAATCGCATATAGTAATGTTTGTAAAATAAGTCAAAAAGTTAATAAGGACATAAGAAAGAAAACAAATTGAACAATATAACTTCAATACTTCAGGTAAAACATAAATAAAGAACTTCGACAAACTCGGACAAAGTTAAATTTTTGTTATTTTGCTATGTCTGCTTTGTCAAATTTGCAATTTTTTTTATTTTGGTGTCACCCCTTGATGGCGTCACCCTTTGCGGCCCGCACCCCCCGCACCCCCCTAGTGACGCCCCTGCTGGATCATTAGGAAAATAGTATTTGTGAAAGACAATTCGAAATGTCCCTTCTGAATAATCATAGAGATTCCACCAGTGAGGAAGTCTTACTTTGGTGCTCGCATCCATCCATCCATTATGTGCCATGCCGATAAGCGTAGGTGGTCATGTTATGCCATATCACTCGATCACCAGAGTCGTGGATCAGCTCCGTGTTCCTGTCTCGACCATGCCACGTGGCCAAGCCATCCAGGAATTTACTTCTCGGTCTTCCCCTTGGTCTCTTCCCTTCGATCTTGCCAGTTGTCACAAAGTTCTCCAATTCATTTCTTCTCATAACATGCCCAAAATGTCTGACTGTCAACGTCTAATGTCTGTAATCAGTTTGCGATCTTCATTTATTTCTGAAGTACTTGTTTATTGGTTTTTCTGTCTGTCCATTGTATTCTTTGCATTTTCCTCAGAAACCACATTTCCACAGCCATCAGATGTTTTTCAGCGTATCTGCTCATTGTCAACGTTTCACGTCCATACAAAAGTACAGGTTCTATTTAGCACTTCAACACTTGTATATTCAACTGTAATTCACGTTGCATGGAGGGAAACTGTCAGAACTGAAATAAAAACAAAAGAGAAAACTACTGCAGATATGTGAGCTACTGAGCGAGTGGGATACCTTATTGTGCGTGATTGTGGAAATGAGCATGTGTTCACATGTATCCATTGTGGACGAACATTTACAGAGCGAACGCGTCTGTTCAGCCACACGCTACCACCATTTGTTGTATTTAGTATGGTTTATTTGATTGAAACAAACCATAGCAAACTATTATCTGTCAAGACGGCAAGGTGCCACTCAGTATTACCATTTATCTTATTTAATAGACAGTAAAGAGATTACATATTGAGAATAATAGTATATATTAAATATATAATTCATTATAATTGTGTGATATTTGCACTTAATATACTTCCGCAGAAGTGTAACGGCTAGCACGCGTGTGCCATGCTGGTCATCGACGGTGATTATTTTCATCCAGAAACGTCTATACAGTATGTTCAACGGTCAACCGCATACTTTCTTCTACGTGACTATCTGGTACACAGACAGTTATAACCAAACCTGGGTCTGGAATGCTATGCAAAGGTACATTCCAAGCCAATTACAGGCTTTGTCAGTGGAGAGGTATGCCCGTGCTCATTATCGCCACCGTTGCTAACATTAACATTAGTCTCAGTAGTGCAACTGGTGTATGTGAAATAGTATGCTTGGAACAAATGCAATTATATATCATTATATGCTGGTGGCCGGTCTCTCTGGCCAAGGAGTTACACCACTTTCTCCGTAATCACGTTTATCACGCAGAGTCTCGTAGCGGGCGAGAACTGGGAGCGGTTCGGCGCCCCCCCCCCCCCCCCCCCCCCCCCCCCCCCCGGTGACTTGCGGGATAACTGAGCCGGCCGCTCAGAAAGCAATGGCAAACTACTGAGCGTAATCTTGCCAATAAATCAACATACAGCTGAAAGATGGCGCTGTTGACAGCGATGTCCTGTAAAAGGATATGCGAATTAAAAAAAAATATGCCGGTGAGATACATATGCGCTTTCTTTCTTTCTTTCTTTCTTTCTTTCTTTCTTTCTTTCTTTCTTTCTTTCTTTCTTTCTTTCTTTCTTTCTTACAGTCTGTCTGTCTGTCTGTCTGTCTGTCTGTCTGCCTGCCTGCCTGCCTGCCTGCCTGCCTGCCTGCCTGCCTGTCTGTCTGTCTGTCTGTCTGTCTGTCCGTCCGTCCGTCTGTCTGTCTGTCTGTCTGTCTGTCTGTCTGTCTGTCTGTCTTATTTCTGCCCATCACCTGTGAATTTACTACCAATGCTACTACTTGTACTGCGTGACACTACTTTCATTCCTGTTAGTGCAACTAAGATTCCAGGTCTTGCTAATAATACGATTCTTATTACTATTGCACGTGTCTGATCAACAAGCCTCAACCATTGCACACTATAAATACTATAAATGACGACTCATATTTAATTCTTCCGTATACCTGCGTACGCCTCTCTACGCAATGTATAAAAATATTACATTAATCTACAGCGAGTTGAAAAGATTCCCATTCATGGGTCTCGCATTAGATTTGTGAGTACCTGTCCATCATTTGTCAGATTTAATAATAGGACACTGGTTAGTTTTAACATGGAGTGAATCACAGGTGGCCGCCCGGGTCAGACCTACAACAACTTGCTGCGGGAACCACAGACGTGATTTTCATTAGTTGACCGAACACCTGATCCATCACGCAGCGTCCAGGGAGACGGGAAACGTGATACAGCCTTTGTAGCCCATGTTACTTGTCATGGTCATAGTGGCTGGTCAAGACTGGTCGGTTAATAATGTGTATGGGTTAAAGTTATATTGCGGGGGGAAAGGGGGGGGGGGGGGTGTTGACCGATAGACGAATAAGGTGGCGATTATTATTATTATTATTATTATTATTATTATTATTATTATTATTATTATTATTATAAAGGTGTAGGAGAAAAAAGAAAAAAGCAAACGGACACATAGAAGGAGGAGGAGTAGAAAAAGAATAAATAAGAAAGAAAGAAAGAAAGAAATACGAAGAAGAAGAAGAAGAAGAAGAAGAAGAAGAAGAAGAAGAAGAAGAAGAAGAAGAAGAAGAAGAAGAAGAAGACTCCAGCGACGATCCTCAGAAGCTCGTAGAAAATTGCACTCGAGAATGGAATGATGGAGTCGGATATCAATCCCACAACCTTCTAAGCGCAGGTGGCTTAACCATTTAGGCAAGAAGTGATGATAATGACTTTAATTATCATGATGATAACTTTGTTGATGATAAGATGGGAGAGACAGATATACGGTGAAAGCATTAAAACACCGGCATTATGATATGATGCTATTTTAAAGATCAGTGTATTCTTTCAAACTGCCACGACTTTGCAATCTTGTTATTGTGAATAAATTGCATGTCGTGATTTAGAATAGTCATTTGAAGCTCTTTATATCAGACTAGCTGACCCGGCCCGGCTTCGCCCAGTCCTTGGTGGGGAGCATCTCATTTAATTCATATAAGTAGTCATATAAGTTCCCGTTCCCGTTACCGACTGTCTGTCTGTCTGTCTGTCTGTCTGTCTGTCTGTCTGACCCGGCCCGGCATCGCCCAGTCCTTGGTGGGGAGCATCTCATTTAATTCATATAAGTAGTCATACAAGTTCCCGTTCCCGTTACCGACTATCTGTCTGTCTGTCTGTCTGTCTGTCTGTCTGACCCGGCCCAGCTTCGCCCAGTCCTTGGTGGGGAGCATCTCATTTAATTCATATAAGTAGTCATATAAGTTCCCGTTCCCGTTACCGACTATCTGTCTGTCTGTCTGTCTGTCTGTCTGTCTATCTGTCTGTCTGTCTGACCCGGCCCGGCATCGCCCAGCTCCTGGTGTGGAGCATCTCATTTAATTCATATAAGTAGTCATATAAGCTCACGTTCCCGTTCCCGACTATCTATCTGTCTGTCTGTCTGTCTGTCTATCTGTCTGTCTATCTGTCTGATCCGGCCCGGCTTCGCCCAGCCCCTGATGGGGAGCATCTCATTTAATTCATATGAGTAGTCATATAAGTTCCCGTTCCCGACTGTCTGTCTGTCTGTCTGTCTGTCTGTCTGTCTGTCTGTCTGTCTGTCTGTCTGTCTGTCTGTCTAATCATTTATTGGTTGCAGTTAGAACAACCTTAGATAAACGAAGACCAACTTACAAAAAGCATTAGAAAGAGCACTTGAAAGATCTTTACATCTTCCCCAACAATTAACTTGGGTAAAGGGAGCAGCGGCAGCAGCAGCAGAAGAAGAAGAAAAAGGAGGAGTAGGAGCTGGGAGGAGGAAGAGGGAGGAGGAGGGAGGAGGAGGAGAAAGAGAGAAGAGGAGGATGGAGGAGGGAGAGGGAGGAGGGGGAGGAGAAGAGGAAGAGGGTAGGAGGTGGAGGAGGGGAGAGGAGGAGGAGGAATATAACGCATATGCCTGTAGATTTAATAATGGCTGAAGTTGTTCCATGTCTTCTTAGAGTTGGCGACAGTGTAAAGAAATATAAAATCTTCAAACTTGATAGAGATAAGGTAACTATTATTTATTCATTCTTTAAGCAAAAAAAGATGAGTTACAATGTTATGCATTATGCATTATTTTTATGAAAACTTTGAAAATGCCTTACAGATTGTATCATTATTTATTATAACTCATATGCCGGTACATAACTATGGACAAAGAGTTTATAAATCTTTGAAAACGATGCCACAATATGACTATAAGTTATACAGAAAAGTTATGCCCCTTGAAATAACTTCTACAGAGTTAAGTCCCCTGAGATATATGAAATTATAATGAAAAATGAAATAATATTGGGTAAGCAGCCGATTTCACACTAAAAAAATATGACAGTGGGCTGCGCTGGAATGAAAGGAAGACGTGTAGAAAATTTCATCTCAATCGGATGGGCCGTTCGCGAGCGCATAAAGGACATAGTGACATACAGACAGACAGACAGACAGACGGAGATCGCCTTTTATATATAAGATTAACATACAAGTGAAAAATCACCATATTTCATTACACAGATCACCTGATGTGATTGAGGTAGGACGTAGCAGTCAACTTCATCATGTTTGTGCTGTTTGTGATTCCTGAGCAAGTTTTACGTTCTGTAGTTTGCCATTGCTTTCCGAACGACCGGCACTCATACCATTGTACGGAAATACCAACGCAAGGCCGTCTGCTTACAAATCGCCTGCAGCTGTGTTTCGAACGCGGTATGTGGGATTTTGAGTTGCATTTGTAAGCCTTCGTCACAGATCCGTATGTGATATGTAGACACACAAAACAGAGGGAGGAATAGGGGGTGGGGGGAGAGTCCCCTTGTCTGCTTTGAACTCTGTTTATCTCAATGGTTTGATGCGGATTCTGTCCGTATTCCATAGTTGTAGGTTCATCTGTTTGCTACACCTGGCTTTGTGGGGGTGTCTAGTTGATCATGCGTCGAAGTACCGTTGTTCGTGCAGCGATACGCCGTCGTCATTTTGAGGTGACAGGTTCGAATCCGGGTGTTTACCATATCTTTCAAATTTTATGTTGTCTAGTGCATCCTCTAATCTCTACTTTCTTCTTCTCCTTCTTTGAACGCCTAACAATACTATGTGTGTTTATGTATGTGCTTTGAACTCTGAAGGCTATGGATTTGTTTTCGCACTTCGTCGTTCAGGTCACGGGTGCCATTGTCCGGAGGCCCTAAAGGAGCCATCGCTAGAGCTTCAGAGTTCGTACGCTGTGCGGCCATCTCGCGCGCGACTCTCCGTTCTGCTAGCAGGGACCGAGTCAGATGCTTGCCTACAGACCCGGTGGTTATGTGACCGAATTCCCAGAGGTAAACATTGTGTTAAAAGTGACCTTGGCTTCTACCTCGATTCATCCTGAAAGATGGGTATTATTAAGTGTCAGTAGAAGTGAAGATGGGCTGGGTGGTACTCACCACATCACCCATTCAGTGCAGGTTGGTCTATAATAAAATATAGCTCCAGCCCCATATACCCAAAACGCCTCACGGCGTATACAATTGTCCAGCACCTTTTCTTCTGTGTATGTATCTATGCAGCAATGAATGAAAACACTTTCGCCCAAATGCGCAGAGCAGGAGGGCATTAGGCGAAAGGATATTAGTTCAGAGGTCACGAGTTCAAAAGCCACTATAGTAGTCGCAACACTGGCATGACATCACAGATACAAGACACCATAATTTTCCTTTCCCTTGTCCGGCCTGAAAGGTAGGATGTCCATGGTGTAATCGTTTACAAGAGGCGGGGGATAAAGGATGGCGGAAATGTTAACTGCCATATTTATATCAATGGGATGACGCATCCAACTTTAGAGCTGTAGCGTGTTAGCACCGTTTTAACCCTTTTCCCGTCATACACAATCACTGGTACAATCAGGCAATTGCCTTGTGTTTTTCTATCATATCACAATAACATTTCTCTTTTTCACACCCACAATCGCTGATGCAATCATTTAACCTCGTGTATTTATCTATGTATTTGTCTATTATATTAAAATACTATAGTTTTGCCCGCTCCGTGGCGAAGAAGTTACGGTCGCAGTTCGTAATCCCGCTTACTCGAGTTCGAAACACAGCTGCGGGCGATTTGGCAGCAGACCGCCTTGCCTTAGTTTTTTTATGAATTGGTATGGATGCCGGTCGTTCAGAAAACATTGGCAAACTACTGAACGTAAACTAGCTAAGAGACCACAACTTGTGTTGACTGCGACGACCTGTAAAAGGATATTCAGAGTACTCACTGATTTAAGCAAATCTGGGTCAAGCATCATAGGCGGGGTGGGTGTTGGTATCTTTAGTTGACTGCAGATGTAGCGACGTTGGTACAGTTAGCGTACTTTGCTACTTGATTAAACCCTAAAAATAAACCATTTACAATCACGAACCGTAACTGATAAATACTGCACATCCATAGAAACAATGATTGCTTCCCTTAATATAGGTATGATTTTTGAGCTTTGGATTATTTTAACCGGCAATGATGTCCAGCAATAACGATTACTATGTTAGGGAGTAGGATTAGCAATTCTTGTCCGCGCACTGTTTTCTTCTCAAAACACTTTCTTTAAAATAATGTACTCGTATATTAATAGTTTTTCACGAAAAGTCACATCTCTGAAGGAAAAGAAAAACACGCAATCAAAAGTTAATTAGTGAATATATAAATTACACATACCCAGTCGCATTCGTTGGTTTGGTCAACATTTGTTTTTCCTAATGTATATAAATTTGGTCTAGATATTAATGTATTTGGCAGCCGCGATATCGCAGTAGATAGCACGATTGCCTGTTCGCTCGGTAGTCACGTATTCGAATCCCCACATAGGAGGAATGTCCACAACAGTTTATAGTTTTTTTGTTTTTTTTTTGTATATCCTTTATAGGACATCGCTGCCAACATCAACATCTTTCAGCTGATTGTTGATTTCTTGGCAAGATTACGCTCAGTAGTTTACCAATACTTTCTGAGCGATCGGCTCACATACCCCTTAAGCTACCGACGCGGAGAGAACTGCCTCCCATTCTCGCGCGCGTCACGTTACTCGCGAGAGTATACGGGATTACGAAGAAAGTCGTGTAACGCCTAGACCAGGGAGACCGGCGTTTATTGTATTAGTGAATTTAAACTCGGAAGCCACACACAACAGGTTGTACGATTTATCGGGATTGTCTTTCAATGACCTGTATCCCAGATCGAGCCAGCCTATGAAATTTATCAGGACATGTCATGGAAGTACAGGCGGCCGGCGCTAATAGTGACCAAATCATTGATCGAACTACAATTTCTCGATAACAGTATGGTGGTGGCACTAATTGTCTAAAGCAGCTCAAGATGTAAGAGAGTCCTTTACTTTTTCTTATTCACACAAACACACATACACACACACACACAGGCACGCACGCATGCACGCATGCACACACACACATACACACACACACACACACGCGCATGCTCTTGCAATTGTACTGTTACCAGATATCCAGGTGATATCACGCACGGAGCTGAATAAGTTGAGGTCACCTTTACATGCATTTGGGCATTTGGTGCTAGACGCATATTTTTATAGCGCCATAAGCACTCGGTATGTGTTGAGATCAGTATCAAACCGGCCGCCTTTACTTCCTATAATATTTCCTAGCACCACTTAGGGGGCCCAGATCAATTAAAGTAAATTCGAACCTGTCTAGAAGTGGATGTAAACTATGACCACCGTGCCGGCAAGCAGGTGTCTGGTCACTACCCTACCATGGCACCCAATGCTCGCCATAGATGGGTGATACAATCTTGTACAGCCATCATACAACAGCAATGGTCGTATCAAAGGTACAGACACCAACGAAATAAACAATCGCTTTAAATTCGACAGGTCGACTTCATTAACATCGGGATTTATTTTTAAAATCCCAAATGGCCCAGTCTCTTTCCTCAGCGCGGAAAGGGTCGCACAAAGCACGAACTCCGTAGCTCAAGCGACGACCCTCAGGAGTCTCAGAAAATATGCACTTGTATACCGAAGAATGAGGCCCGGAATCGAACCCACAATCTTCGGAGCCCGAAGCAGACGGCTTGACCACTTCGCCACTGAGACTCCCGTGGTACCCCAACGAAATGAACAATTGCAGTCAATGGTACTGATTTCGGATAATTTAGCCATCCAATTATTTTAGATATGCCAATTACGGTACATCGAACAAAAGAGGCATGAACTGCCATGTCGTTCGCGAAGGCACTGGGCTCATCTCATCTCATCTTGGTTCTCTTGTACCTTGCGGTGTTGATGTGAAGTATAAACAACGGGAGAGTGCCCGTTTATGGGCTTTTTCCATGGTGATTCCCATGGATTATATTATTCCCTCTGTCCATTGTTTACATGGTCGACCAGTTCTGATGGTTCCGTTTGTTACTGGGCTGGGGCTAATAATTCTAACAGATGGTCCCTGAAGGTCGTACCTTTGTTAAGAAGGAGCAGCGGTGGTATTGTGGTTAATACGCTTGTCTGCAAAGACATCTATATAGTTTTAATCCCCAACTTTAGCAGCAGTATGTTTATCGACCAGTTGGCAGCATATTCAGTGAATTGTTAGGGAAGGAAAAGTGGCGAGACATTGCACTGGCCAATTCCTCAATATGTCATGGCCAGAGTATGCCAATGTCCTTAATATACCAATAGCAGTATCTGATACGGGACTTCCTTTTGTTTCACCATAACCTCTTGTGTTTCGTTTTTGTGTCGATGTTATCATCACCATTTTCTATTTATGCCGTCAGGCTCGGGGAGTGGGAGTTTCTGTTTCAGTTTCTATTGGGTAACACCGGATGCTTTCATTCCGTGTGGCTATATGTCTTAGAAGTCGTCAATCCATTTTAGATGTTGTAATTGTGTGATTCTCATTATTAAAAATGGGAGTACATGATTATACTTCTTTCCTCCTTTCCCGCGTTTCCATCCTGTTTCAAGATATTGCGGTCAACATCAGCATCTTTCAGCTGTATGTTGATTCCTAGGCTAGATTACGCTCATCAGCACGCCACGACTTTCTGAGCGATGGGCTCCATACTCTCATAAGTCACTGGCGCGACTCGAACCACTTCCAATTCTCGTGCGCTCACGTCAACCACAAGAGTATTCGGGGTTACGGAGAAAGCTCCTAACCACTCGGCCAAGGAGTCCGGAAGTACATGATTATAATTGACATTATGGGACGCAGAGGTGTTTCCAAGGCACCAGGGCCGGGTTATATACTGGCCAAGACCTGTTGACGCGTCCTCGTCGAGCGTCCTGGGCAACAGATCCCTTCGGGGTCCAGGCTAAAGTCAGTAGGATCGCCGATTCCTCCTAAGTCGAAGAGTGTCTGCCTGTACGGCGAGGTACCACCAGTCTGCATACCAATAAGCCAGACATGGGACAACAGATACTTACGCAAAGCTCAGGTCCTGTATGACATCACACTGATGTTGGACAACAGGATGCCTTCATCCGACATACAGTACATCGCATTGGAGCTCAAGCCAACGAACACAAGCAAGCAAGCATGCATTGCCATTATTATAATTAAATGAACATACGAGAAACTGGCGTTTAAACGTGACCGCTAAGAATTAATATGATAATGTGTTAATGTAACAAATGGAAATTGACAACTTAACACATGGCATTTTGGCGTTATTTAAAATTGAATAGTTCAAACAAAAATGACGTATCATGAAAAGGATTATACAATATGTAATACTCATTTAAGGCGAGGGAAATATTTGATAACTGTTATACATAATAAATTCTAATGTATGGTTGTGAATGCTAATTAGTAAAATACCTAGACATTTATACAAACTGAAGTCGTGTCGTTTTACAAAGAAGTTTTATTTATCCGCAGACAATGTCGTGTCCATCTATGTGCTGATAGAGACTGCTTATTCTTCCAGAAACCGTGTCTCCCATCATGAGTTATTTAAGACATTAAGATCTTATAGAATATAAGTATTTATCTTCTTCTCGGTTCAGGATATTTCAAGAACAGGTCTGAAACACTTATTTAAGTTCAAATAATAAACACTGATAAAACGATGGGATAAGTGCATCAATGTTTGTGGAAATTATGTTGAGAGATAAAGGGACAAAGTATGTATAAAAATTAGGGCTGCGGAAGTTAACAATTAATTAATCGATTAATCGTTAATTTTTGTTAACGATTAATTTTTTTTAACGATTAATAGAAAGCATTTCTCCCATCACTTATACAAATGAACCGGAAAAAATTGTCTGACATTTTAAACATAGTGCTGCAAACACAACCGAGTTGCAAAATTGTACTGAGTCACCATTGTGTAAGCTGCAGCAAGATGTACCAACAAGATGAAACAGTATGTTTATTATGCTACAATGTCTTCTATAGGTCAGAGAAGCATTAACTGTCTACATGTCAGATGAAAAGAAGCAATACAAAGGTCCAAAACTGTCAGGTTCAGATTGGGAGAAGATTTCGAAATATGTCAAAGTTTTGGACTTGTTCTGTCAGACCACGGTCCTGCTTAGCGGTCAAGATTTTGTTTCACGTATCTGTGTATTGCCACTGCTATCATCGTTGACAAAGCATATGACTGTACACGATGATGATCCAGGCTACATAGCTAAGTTTAAGGCAGCATCTTTTAATTACTTCATTGAACGTGTAGATAATATGACAAGTATTGAAACACTACAGATTGCAACAGCACTTGATCCACGCTACAAATACCTGAAGTGTTTGTCAAAAGATGCAAAAGAACGAACTTGGTCACGCATTGAACAACAAATAGCAGTTAATGTTCATGTTGAGCCGATGGAGACTGCTGCAACGAATGATATTGACATTGACAATGAAACTATATGTGAACCAAATGAAGAGAGTATTAAGCTAATTGAGTCTGAAATGGATAAGAAAGTTGCTCAATCGGTTGACCCTTTACTATGGTGGAAACATAATGAACATCGAGATTCCTTGCCAAGACCATTCTGTGCATATATATATATATGGCTGATTGAGATGAAATCTTGCAGTCTTGATAGGCCAGTGGTTCTAAACCAGTGGGGAATTATGACGTAAGTAGCCTAGCAAATCATGTTTTATGTTGACGTCTAGACATGTTCTATTATGTGTTATTCAATTTAGTTTCCATTTGTATGTATACTATGTAGGGGCGGAGATTGAGGGGTGGGGGGATTTGTAGGGAGGGAATATGAAAGGGGGCTGGGGAATGGCATTTTGAACATATGGTGAAGGGGTGCATGAGCCAATACTGTTGAGAACCGTTGTGATAGACGATAGTTTGTAAGATGGAGTTATACCTCTTCATAGCCCAAAGCCTTGGCTGAATTCAGAAACAATGTCCAGGGTTGTCCATGGGATATAATTTACATTGCGTGGTAATTTATGCATGTCCCATCCCACCCCGTCACATGGGACTTTCCCATGGGATTCCCAGAGGAATAACATTTCCATGGCCAAGCCTGGCAGGCTTGTCTATGGGACATGGGTTTTTATCCCATTCAATGGTAATTTATGTCTATCCCATCCCGTCCCATCCCATCCCTACACTATTCAGAAAATCCCATTTTTTCCCCATGGGATTCCCATGGTCAAGCCTGTGTATTACCCATGTACATGACCATGGACAACACAATTACTCTCTCGGACTGCCTAGTTCCCCTCTGACGTGTTTCCACCTTGCCGTGGGAGAGTGGCTTGCGTGTTCCAGTGATCCCAAGAGCTATGCCAACGGTAGCACAACTACTGGTAGAGTCTGCATGTCGGACAGTTCAAGACATGGGAACCAGACTAAGAGAGACACACACCTGCTGCCTTGCAGGTAGACTGGGGACAGTCAAAGACTAGCGATTGTCATATATTTTTGAAGGGAGTGGGAGATCACTGTAGTGCATGCCCCATTTCTAACAAAAGAAGTAGAGCCCCATCCTCTTCTATCTTCAATAACCCCAGAATATGAACCTTGAGTTATCTGCAGGCCTCGTTCTATTAAGTAGTCTAGGAGATATAGATTATGGCCCTGGTGAGAATAATGATTACTAACTGGGATTCTGCCCCTTCTCCAAGGATTCTGTAGCCCCCTTTTATTGGTTATCAAATCTGAGGAAAGTCTGGAGAATTTTCTCAGCCTGATTTAGATGAAGAAAACATGGATGTTGAGCAATTGATAGATCTAGAGTCTTCTCTCCCCCAATTTAGTAAGTCATTATGAGTGGATTTATTGTTAAACAATCAAACACATAATCAATCACATTAGATTCTGACAACATGATGTACAAAGAAGCTGGTGACTCACAGATAGGTTTGAAATGATAAATTAACAGAAGGTCAATTCATGTTAATCATTTATTGACTGGGCCTGGTACATTGACTGGTACATACATCTCCATTGTGATTTACACAAAATATTAGAAAAGTTGCATATTGGACCAGTTACACAGACCATCAACAAACAAGCATCAATACATGAGAGGTCAACAAGTGTGAAAACATATTAAACATTTTGATGTTGCACATGTTAATTGTGATGGGAATTCAACAATTAACTATCAGTTTCCTGAAATTGGGTGTGGTGTGTACCAATGAGAAAGGTAACCTGGTGACTGGAAGATTAGGTAAGCCAGGGTCCATTGACTGATGGATCCACTTCAGGTCTGCCCGTACAGCTCCTCTGAAGGCCTCCCCATACTCTGCTCATGGCCAAGTCATCCTCCATCTCACTTGTGGTTCATCTCTTTCTCTCGGCTTCCCTCTTTCAGGTCTGATTTAGGTGGTTAGTTTGCTGATGTGTTGGGTGGTTGTTGGTATGTAGCCACCAAGATCACTGATGAATATTCACATAAATATATACATTCCTACCAATACAATATTCTAGAAGTAGGTCGGAAGAAATCTAAATTCCTGAAGTAGGAACTAGTTCCCCTCCCCTCTTTTTTTTCTCTAATCTAGTGTTGGGTTAATTTGGGGTGGTCAGAGTTTGTCACACTGTGTACGCCTTGTATCAACTGGTTCCCGCTGTATGTAAGTTCTCATTTGACCTGGGGTCAGTGAACGTGTACAGTAAGACAGTGACAAGAGTGAGAATCTGTCAAGATGCATGTAAATAAATGACATACATTTATAACATTTCTTCCACACAATGGTGTTTATCGCGTGTATAAATAATTCTCTGTGTTTTCCCAATTAACTTCTTCTTCTTCTTGTGTCTAATAACTCTCTCCCATTATCTGTTGTTGTTGTGATGTTGAGTGTTGGGTTGTGTGGTGTTGAGTGGTGTTGTGTTTTAAGTTATGTTGAGTAATGAGTTAAGTGCACTTCGTGTGATGGAGTTCCACGAAGCTCAACTCTTCTGAAGCAATGCAGTTCATAAGTGCTCTTATCTAATTAAAATTTGACATAAATATAAATATTTATTCTGTCAAACTCTATTGATTCAATAGATGAAGGAGAAAGGAAAGATTGATTTCTCTTTCAGCTTTCTAGATTGTAAATAGGCATAGATAAGTCTGTTTTTAGAACAAGGCACTTGTTCTAGTACACGAACTGTCATTTCAGCTGTAGGTAGTGATAGCATCTTTTATCAGTGTTTCTGGTGAAATGCACAAGATTGCTTTAGAATCATCACTTCTCACAGTTGTTCAGAATAGAATGGAGTAGTATAATGCACTTCTTAAAGTTAATAATTATCTCTAAGAATATCAGAGATTGCAGTTTCATCGAGGAGAGTATTGGAGTGTCATTTTGCCCGGGAATGGCTCTGCGTCGTTAGAATCTACAGTCGAGCATTTTTACATTTCAGAGGTTTTAATTAATAATAATACATTTCAATTGACATTACAAACACGGGTTACCATTACTTGATACCTGATACATCGGGTTCTTAGTCTAATCTCGGGAATTACAAGCTTACCTCAGATCTAGACACCCCGCAATTCCATGTTTGAAAATTTGGTCACACCAGCTTCTCACATCTGTTTATCAGGCTGGTTGCAGGAAAAAGTGCGGGCTTGCCAGATCTGATGAAATATTAATATATGCAAATCCGGCGTTGGCGCGAAAGCGGTCACATGTCTCCTCCTATCAAATGGGTTTCCGAGCTTTGTCTGATGAAATCTTTCTAAGAATCCACGTCATCTGTCACTTATGCAGTTCCAGTTTCGATGTTAAGTTTTAAGTCCTAGTCTCCGTTTGCGGTTGTGAAGTCAATTTCTGTTAATGTTGTTTCCTCTTCTTGCGGCATATTTTGGTAAATGAATAATGGTGGTTAGCGTTATGCAACAGCGATAAGCAAATTCATTGCGAATCATGTGCACGATGCCACTACATTCTTGGTCCGGACACATATTCTACGGTTCTCAGCTGAGGGATATAGCTGAACGCCTCTAAGTCAATATCCCCAGGGTGTGAGGGCCGGACCGATACTAACCCACTGCTAAATGGAGGTGAAATGCAGAGCCTGCTACATGCTTGGTCCAGACACGTGTTCTACAGCTCTCAGCCGAGGGAAATTGCTGAATACCCCCAAGTCAATATTCCCGGATGAGAGGGCCTGGCCATTAGTCGCTCTCTGCTGCATGGAGGTAAATTGCTGAGCTGTTTGCACATGCAGCCTACCTCTGTGAGAGTTACTATGATGGAAAAAGCGTAACAGTCGCACGCAATAGTTACAATGCAAGTCTGCATCAAAAACACATTGAGTGAGCGTAAAGAAAGGTGGAATAACGTCTCATTAACACGAAATGAACGCTTGGCATTGCGTGGAATTCCGAAACGAAAGCTTACTGAGTGGATGTCGTCTGCAGACTGACCGTTCCTGGTTTGCATGGGAAGTGGCCAGTGGCGAACGAAATACCCAATATATGGAAGTGAAGAATTAAAGCAGTCATGGGCAGGACGTGGTGATCCCTTGGGCTAGCCCAATACCAGAGCGTTATGTGTCTGCTCTGCAATTATAGAAGCCTTCTTGGATGGCGGGGAATGCCCATGGTCTGCCCCTGCCTTCCCTTGATTGTTGACCGTGATGTCTTTGGCCGTTCTAACTTGACCAGCTGAGATATGGACGACAACACATCAGTCAAATGTCCCTCGAAACCCCCAGGATGGCTAACCTGAACAAAAAACGCCAGCATAAGTCGGATGTGCCGTCCTAAGGGTGCAAATAAAATTGGGACAAAGCAAAAACATCTGAGTGAGAGTGGAGTGTCCTACGTACCGGAACAGCTTTGACTATTTTGTCTTCCGGGCACAGCGTCCACCACATGTCCAAACCGAAAGCTCACTAAGTGGACGCATTAACAGAACGACCGTTTCTGGTTTGTGCAGGGAGCGGCCTATGGCGAACAAAATGCTCAATACATGGGAGTGTGGAATTAAAGCAACATGTGCGATTCCTTGAGTGAGCCTAGTACCAGAACGCTATATATCGGCTCTGCAATTATGGAAGCCTCCTTGGATGGCGATAAATGCTCATGGACTGCCCCTGCTTTCCCTTGAGGGCTGACCGTGAAGTCTTCGACCGTTCTAATTTGACCAGTTGGACGACACCACAACAATGAGAGTCTCCCAGGAAGGCTAACCTGATTAAAAACCGCCCGATAAAGTCGGATGTGTTGGCCTACGGGTTTTGGCCCAAGGGTGCGTAACGAGACACATCACAATTACGTCTGAAAAAAAAAACACCCCGGATAGACGACGACGACGACGAAGAAGAAGGAGAAGAAGAAGAAGGAGAAGAAGAAGAAGAAGAAGAAGAAGAAGAAGATGAAGAAGAAGAAGAAGAAGAAGAAGAAGAAGGAGGAGGAGGAGAAGGAGGAGGACAACGAGGAGGAGGACTGCCTAGTTTAATCAAGATAAAAGGTAACACTAAGAAAAAGAGGAAGAAGAAGAAGAAGAAGAAGAAGAAGAAGAAGAAGAAGAAGAAGAAGAAGAAGAAGAAGAAGAAAAACAAGAAGAAGAAGAGGGAGGAGGAGGAGGAGAAGGAGGAGGACGAGGAGAAGGAGGAGGACGAGGAAGAGGACTGCCTAGTTTACTCAAGATAAAAGGTAACACCAATACATCTGGAACAAGGCAAGCTGCAAAATCTGCCGGATCAGAAAGCAACTGTCCACCTGACGGAGCTTCCATTCTATACCAGTTGTAAACCAAGTTTTAGGGTCTGGTTTCCATTGCCATAACATTTAGTCTTTAGGCTGCAGTTCCTAGCGCTAGAGTAAGGCTTGTACACTCCCAGTTGCGTTCCCCCGCCCGAAGCCATTGCACAATGTTGGGTGTTGGGTTTCGTGAGGGCCACCCAACATTCGGCGCTAACTGAAAGCATGTACTTACTACTGTCAAGCGGTATCTCAGTTATATATATATATATATATATATATATATATATATATATATATATATATATATATATATATATATATATATATATATATATAATATCGAACATAATTAATGCACATGCACTAGATATCATGATCTGTTTGTGAGGCACGAATATCCATGTCGTTCGCGATGGCACTTGGAGAAAACATCCCTTATAATTAAGGTTCATAAAAACATATCAGATTATTAGATTGAAGCCAGGTTGATCATTAAGCAGAGAAATGTCAAAGTAATGAACATAACTTAAGAATATGCATTATCTAAATATCAATCAGTAACTGACTTTTCTTGCGTCATGACAGGTTATTTAGTGGAAAGCTTCGTTTGTTTAGTAAATGAAAGAGGCTCTTTCCCCGCTATGATGCGAATGAATATATGATGTTAACCCCTCATTTTTAGATGAAAAGACACTGGATAGATAGGTGGGGTAGTAAATATCACACAAGTCTCTTTTACTTCTCATGTAATAACCTGGTACCCTTTTTAAGCTGAGTCGACATGCGAATTAAATGGACAAAAACAATCCATGTTTAGATGATTTGAACACGTGACAACAGGGTTGCAGGTAAAAGTGCTTGCTAGCTGCTCAGCTACCTCGATACCCCGAAGCTATCACTCCACCATTAGTCCAGCATTCTGTCTCTCAATACATTTATGATTGAAAGTCTACTGTGGTTGTTTCCCTGTTAAGTTTGTATTTATGTTAGAAATTTCGTCAGTATCGCGTGGCAAGCAGAGCTGTGCAGGTGATTCTGTTAGCCCAGACATATTTATGTTCTGTGTTGTTTATAAGTTCGATCGCTGGCTGTCTTCCATAATCTGTCTTCCATGCTGTCGCAACATTCTGCAAATATTCTCGACTGATATTGTAAGCCAAAGACTGACGGTTATCGTTTCCTGATGTGGGTAATCCACTGTGTGCAACAGGGGCCCTTAATGGAAGCAAAGAATAGTATCACTGTTATGTCGTAGACTAAACAACATTGATGACAGACTAACTACCGAATCACGTAGAAACATATAGTTGCATTATCCGAACAATTATGGACAATTCTATACATGCCTGGAAGTGAGTTTGTTAAGGGTTTCTGCTCTATTGGAAAATTTAAGGCAGAAAAAATAGAAGGAGGAGGAGGAAGAGGAGGAGGAGAATGAGGAGGAGGAAGAGTACGAGGAGGAGGAGGAGAAGAAGAAGGAGGAGGAAAAGAAGAAGAAGAAGAAGAAGAAGAAGAAGAAGAAGAAGAAGAAGAAGAAGAAGAAGAAGAAAAAGAAGATACTGACAACGACACCCGCCGAATGCTGATTGATCCAGAATAATATGGATCTAGCACCATATGTCCAATGCGCCTTAATGAGCGTACTAGAGTACTTTATTTTAGTTTACTGCCTGCTGTATAGAATTTCCAACTGCTAAGGAATCTTCAACGTAAGCAGCGTTCACGTGAAATATTCTATATTCGGCCGCTACTTTACATTTCCATATCAACGAAAAGAATATCCTGTTATTTGAACTTAAATATTACAGAACAATTTCTTAAACACTGTGGACCACGAATAAGGAAAATACAGACATTGTATAAGATCTCAAAATTGCAGAACACGGGATTATAAGCAACATCATTTCCAGGAACCTGAAATACGAGTGCTTTGGCCAAATTAAATGTTACACCGGTTCTGAAAGAACAATGATGGGTGGAATGATTCCTGGTCATAGAGTCAGAGATCGATCAGCCTGACGATGGACATGGGACAATAAAGAAATCGTGGGAATCAAAATGTATCACGAGACAGAGAAACAAACAAAGGATCGAGAATCTCTACGGTGGCCTGAGAGTTCCTGCTACATGATGCCGGTGAGTTTACGATGCCTGATACTGTCGTAATACAGTGTCGTCCCTGGGGTGAGGGGAATCAACACCCACATTCTTTTACCTCCATATCATTATCTTGAGGATCTCCTGGATCTCTGTCCACAAAACCCCTTCAGTCTTTGGATCACTCTCTCTCTCTCTCTCTCTCTCTCTCTCTCTCTCTCTCTCTCTCTCTCTCTTCTTCTTCTTCTTCTTCTTCTTCTTCTTCTTTTTCTTACCACTGGACCATGCCCCCTCTCATTCTTTTCCAAAACGTACTACACAACTCTAGCTTTAAAAAAAAAATGACAAATTAATTTAATAATGAAAAGTGTCATGTATGTGCAAAGTGTATGTGTAGAATGTCTGTCGTATAATCTAGTGTGTATGCAGAATCAGACCGAACAGCTCAGGATCAAAGTTTGCTTTCCTCACAGTACCGGCCACACAACAGCACCATAGATTACGTACAGAAGGACCTCACCAAATGATGCGTCTCTTCGGCCAGGTGTCGACTTCCTCCAGTGGCTCTTGGATAGTCCGGATGCCTGGTCACCAATAATGGATATAGTCCAATATTGACCATGAATCTGACACACACAGTGTAACCCAGTAGATACCCTACTGGAAGATCCTACCACTTTACGTTTCCTTTATTCCCCCAAACCAACTATCCTAAATCTCCCTAAATATCATCCCACTACATTGTTCTTAACTCATTGAGTTAATTGATATCTTACACTAGCTAGTTTAAGCAACGCGATAGCCTACTGTTGCCGACGCTCCTATAATACGTTCTCACAACGCACATTACTACACTCGATCCCTAAGAAACATCTAATTTGGGTCTTTTTAATTAAATACCATATATTTATTCCTGTTAGAAATCGAGACTACTACATCACACAGTGTATAAATGTCCGCCGATGTAAATCAACATAAGACACTGTAGTCTCTCTCCATAATCAAACCAGGAACATCACACACATCCTTGTTGTCTCATAACATTTTGTCGACTCCTGCCAAAGTTGTTTGTCCAGACTGTTTTAATACTGTGTCTGAATGACGTCACAAATCTGACTAGACACTAGGCGTCGAGAAGCTATTTTATTATCTCCTTTTCCGACTCGATGTAAACAACCCGCCAACTGTACCGCTTTCATATGGGGAATTGTTTCCGGTACTTCAAAAAGTCTTGCCGGTCTGTAATATGGAGAATCTTTTCCCCACAACAAAAGATCTTGCCGACACCCATCAGGACAGTTTGTCTACAACATCAAAGGATGGCGGCCGCCTGTAGACGAATGGCGTGACAGTCTTTCATCGATCGACAACACCAAGAATTTCCGCGACAGATACCCACTTCAGTACCTAGGGATCAGTGGACGTAACGCATTACCGGGTTTCAAATTCATAACCATCATACACTGCAAGATCCGGACCTGTGGGCTGCTCAGTTTGTCGCAACTCACAACTATACACGTGGTATAAATGGAACGATCCAGACATCAAAATTCAAATTGATTTCCTATTAATAAGAAGCAACAGAAGGAGAAATATAAGCGATGCAAGGGCAGCGCTCAACTTAAGTTTGAACACTGACTACAAAGCAGTCATTACCACAATAATAATCAATAGAAGAAGAAAGGAAAGACCAGGTAAAAAACATGCCATGTGAATTAGTAACTTAAAAAAATCTCAAAGACGAGACAGTGAGGGACAATTATGAGAAAGAATTTAACAAAATCTTTGTAAAACTAAATACATAAAGAAAAACGGTGGATGAAGAATGGGAGATGTTCAAATCGTGTATAATAAACACTGCAAAAATAACACATGGAACTATTAACAAACGCAAAACACGGATAAAGAAACTAACAAGCTGATGGAACGCCGAGGTAAAGACAGTTTTAAAAGAAGACAAAAAAGGAAAAATATAAAAAGTGGGTGTAAAGCAAACAGGAACATGATTACATCGAATATAGAATTACAAGGAGACATGCTAACAGAATACGGAGAAAAACAAATGAAAAACAAATGGAAGGAATATGGAGAAATCCAAAATAAAATCTACAAGGAGACAACTAGAAACTTCTACAAAATGATCAGTGCAAAGAGAACCAGTGCAGAACCCTTTGACCCATCTGAAATAATTAACAGCGAAAAAAGGAGAATTAATAAGTGAACAAAACAAAATCCTAAAAATATAGAGGCAGTATTTCGAATATCTTCTCAACGTTCCATCAGATACCACAGGAATCCAAGAAACCAACACAGATGCCATCAAAGACCTAGAAGCATACATACTAACAGAATAAATTAGAGAAGCCACAAGATTAGCCCCACTGAATAAATCACCGGGACAAGACGAAATACCAAAATAACTATTTAAAGCAGCAAGAGCAGTAGGAATAGTACGGCTACATAGAGTATTTAAAAATGTTTAGGTGAAACAAAAGACACAACGAAACTGGAAAAGTGCCATAATTATCCCAATTTAGAAACACAAAGACAGTAAAAGAGACCCTTTTGAGTCATACGGGGAAAATATTCTGCAAAATTCTAGAGAAAAGACTACGACCTATAATAGAACCATAGCTAAGGGAAACACAACGTGGATTTAGGAAAAACACAGAATGCACAGATGCCATCTTTGCTCTTAGACAACTACTGGAAAAATCAATTGAATTTAATGAAATACTGTATTTAGCATTTGTCGACCAAGAAAACGCATTTGATAAGAGTAGATAGAAACAAGCTGTGAAAAATCCTTAAAAACCATGGAGTGAGTACACACATAACAAACGTATGAAGAAGCCTATACAACAACACTGAATGCTCAGTAAGAATAAATGGAGGATACTTAGAATCCTTCATAATAAAATCCGGAGTACGACACGATTGTGTCCTGTTCCCCCTCTTGTTCATAAACTATATAGACAGCATATGTAAAGATATCAGTCAAAGAAAGACAGTGACAACACCGCTTGAAGAACAGAAAACGGAAGAAGAACCAACGGTAAATCACACCATTAGAGAACTCCTAATTGTGGACAATCATACGTTAATAGCAAACTCAGAATCAAAATTATAAGACCACATAAATAGTATAAACGAGTGTACGTGGAACATAACATGAAAATAAGCATAAGTAAAATAGAGTTAATGAAATAATCAAAGAAGAAAGAACAACAACGATTTTTTTAGAAGAACACCCACTGAATCAAGTAAAGAGCTTCAAGTACCTGGAAAGTAAATCATCAAATGGCGAATCAGTAGACGAGATAGAAAATAGATGCAAGAAGTCAAATTAACTCATTGTACACATGGCAGCTATACTAAAGATCAAACACATATCAATAATTACTAAGAAAGCACTCTTCAACGCAATCTTCCAACCAGCTAGGACAATGACAGAAAAAGAGAAAAGAAAAATCATAACAACAGAAATGAGATTCCTGAGAAGAATACTCAATATATCAAGAAGAGAAAAAAAAAATAAGAAATGAAGAAATCAGGACTAAAGTGGGTTTGTAGCAGCGCTATATTTCATCAGAAAACAGCAAGTTAAATTGTTTGGCGATTTAACTAGAATACCAACTAACAGTATACCACAACAAAGAGATGTAGAGACCAAACGAAAGCAGGGGAAGAGGGTGGCCACGTAAACGATGGACAGAGGGCATTACAGAGTCCATGGGAATCTCGATACATGAAGCCCACAAACGGGAACTTTCCCGCTGTTTGTACTTGTCCTCGACACCGCAAGGTACAAGAGCAACCTGATGAGATGAGATGTCATGAATTGAGATGTCGCAATTCATCTCATCCCGTATCCCCGAACGTTTGCCGTTATGTTGTTTCGGTGAACACATCACAAATCAGAGTTCTCTAATGCTCTCTGTCCCCGGCAAAGCGCACAAGTCTGGGAATAATACATCATGCCCATTCTGTAATGTTGAAGATTTTCTTTGCCTTCCTAATTTTCTCTTGGTCTGGACTATTCTCTGGAGGTTTACATTTGAGAGGGTGGCATGGCATGTGACATGCCCATATCCAGGCCAGTTGTCGACATTTTACCGCTGAAAAAAAAAGTTATTCTTCTTTTCTTCGGCAGGTGTATTTAACCAGGCCAGTTGTGGACATTTTACAGCTGACAAAAGTGGTTCTTAACAGTCTGCAAAACGTATTTACTTGATAACATGGGAATTCTATAAAAATATATTATTGTTCGTTATATATATATATTTTTTTAATTCGCATATCCTTTACAGGACATCGCTGTCAACAGCAGCATCTTTCAGCAAGATTACGCTAAGTAGTTTGCCATTGCTTGCTCAGTTATCCCGCAAGTCACCAGCAGGAGTTGAACCGCCTTCAGCTCTCGCCCGCTACGAGACTCTGCGTGATAAAACGGGATTACTGAGAAAGTGTTGTAAATCCTCGGCCAGAGAGACCGGCCGTTCGTTATATCATGAGTCAAAATCTTCCTTACGTATCCCTAGCAGCGTTGAACGTAATATTAGTATTTTACATTGAAACTAAATACATATCTTCGCGTCTCATGTATGAAAATAAATTTTGTAAAAGTCATATGTGCGTGAATAATAGGTAGTTAGTAAGGCAGAAGAAGCTTCGATGTTCGTGTACGTTTGATATTCTCAGTGTGTTATCGTGGGAAAGGGGAAGGGGGTATCTGCATCACTAATTCAGACATTCGTATATGCAAGTATGGTAATCCATTCAAGAGCAAATTAAAGGTATAAGGCAAACGAAAGCTCTGGAAAGTCACAAGAAAGAAAGTAACAGAGAACTCATCCGTAATTCTGAAAATACAGTATTGAAGCCCTAAACATAACCTGATAAAAGCATAATAGATACATCTATTAGCAAATAAGCCTGAATATAATATATAATACGTTCATTCCATGACCAATAGCCACTGAAAACTCGATCATTGGAAGTCACTATTTCGAATCTGAAGCAGGACATTGAACTTTTCACCCTGTCGATATCCTATTGCTGACAATGATAAATTGCTGCTGACATTTTGACTATTCGATCGTTATTTTGATTCCTGTCATTGTTATTTATTTGTCCATTAAGCATCCTCATTGTTACCATCGACTGCAGATGTTATGATTATAAAATACATTGTTTCGGTGGCATTGTAGTGGAGCTAAAGAGAAACCATTGATATTTCATTAATGAAACATGAGACAGTTATCAAAGAACTTCACGGAAAGTACTAACAATAGTGAACGGATGGTATTATGGACTATAAGAAAAGATAGTTGCAAATTATTTACAAGACGTCACAGTCCACACCAGCATGTTTTACTGTTGTAATCTCTTGGCAAGTTTACGTTCAATAGTTTGCCATTGCTTTCTAAACGACCAGGCACCAATACCATTTCGTAAAAAAAACCAACACAAGGCGGCCTGCTGCCAAATCTCCCGTAGCTGTGTTTCGAACGCGAGTATGCGGGATCACGAACTGCGTCTGTAACTCTACTGCCACGGAGCCGGCATTAAGGACTATACGATTTGCATAAACAGCGAGAGAACAAATAGAGGGGAGAAGAAAAGATGACATAGTCATCTCCGAATACGGAATTTCTGTTAAGAGATAGGAAACAATTTCCAGCGCCTATTATTCCTGACTGTGATTATGGGTTCGAATTCGCATGGAGGAGACATTTGTAAAAGGCTCCCAAGTCGACCCAGCCTAAAATGGCTACCAGGAAATGTTATGGGCGGGGGGGGGGGGGGGGGAGGCGGCTGGAGTGATAATCACCACATCTTTGGTCAGTAACACTATGAATCTAGCACCGTAAGCTCAGTGAAAATTAAGACACGTTGCACATCCTTTACAGGACGTAGCAGTCAACCCCAGCATTTTCGGCTGTACGTGATTTCTGGGCAAGTTTGCGTTTAGTAGTTTGGCATTGCTTTCTGAGCGACCGACACCCATGCCATTTCATAAAACAACCCCAGCTGACTGACAATATAAGACATGAATACATGAATATGGATCTTGACTATATATATATATATATATATATATATATATATATATATATATATATATATATATATATATATATATATATATATATATATATATATATATATAAGGAGTATATAAGAAATAAACCTTACATCATTTTGACATACCCAGCTATATCAGCCTCAATGGCGCTTCAAATATATGACTAACGGGCCGACATTCATGCCTGCTACATAGTCCATTCAGAAATGAGAAATGTGAAAATCCTCTGTTGCATCGTTATGCAATTTTTCCTGCCGTCTTATATTTACCACCACCCAAGAAATATATCTTTGATAGGTCCAAAGGCAACTTAAATCAAGGAAAGCGGCGACATTTCTTTGATGTTTTGGCGAACAAAAAAGTGAATTCATGTTTTAAAAAAAAAAAAACTTGTCTTACAGTAATGCCCGCCAGTTCGGGTGACGACACACAGCGTATCCAGATTCGTATGGGAGTGGGTGAAATGTCTACTCTGCTGAGATGGAACATGATTACCTGTTTTGCACGACGAATATAGATGTGAATGTATCTGTAGTGGGCTTCCTCTTTAACGGCCAAGATTTTGGTCCTCTTTTCATTGATGTTGTTAGATTTATTTGTATGTTCGTGTGTTGTCCTCTCATTTGACAACGTGTTTGTTCTCACGTTTCTTGTTATGCCACAATATGTCAATTTCCACCGCAATATTACTCTTCTGTTGGTATTCAATGCGTTTAGTGTTGTTGTTTTTTTTCAGTGCCAGTTTTTTGTCACCGCGAGCTCGCAGAACTGAAAATTCATCTCTGTGGAATCCAAATTGTTGCCATTGACAAATTGTAATTGTTTGTGCTGATGCTGTAATGTTTAAGGCCTGCAATTTTTCTGAATAGTTGGAGCAAAATATCCCAGTAGGTGTGCATGTGAATTAATGTCTGCGATATCTGCCCAGACCTTAATCTGTGCCGGACGATTCCAGTAGGTTGATGACTGCTCTCGATTGCATAAAATTCAATTCATTCTTTCTCTAATAGTTCTCTTTCTCTTTCAACACAGGGTCCTCACGTTTTTTTCAGTAACTGTTATAAGTATTTAATAGCGCGGTCTGAGTTAGTATCTTGACGTCAGACAATGTGAATATAGTATTGTCAGCTGCCACCTATCCTTTAATTCTATCCCACACAAGTTCTACAGGGTTTACATGAGAATGGTACGGCGGAAGACTCAAGTACCTATGGCCATGCTCTTCTATCAACTTGTCGATTTAATATATCTTGCATTTTCGCGCCTGTTTTACAGGGGAAAACAATTCTAGCTTGAAATACGTTTCTAAAAATGGTATGTTTTCCCTTCGGAGCCATATCTTTATCGCCTCCTTTGAGCGCGATGCCGTAGGTATTTTGTCTTCTTGGGCAACAACATTGTGATATGATACATTGCTTTATTTGGTTGTTTCGGGATTTGAGATTTAAAGATTGAGCACAACACACAACTGTTATTGCTGATCCTATTCCGGTATGAACCTAAGGCACTGTCCTTATCAATTTGAAAGCACTATACTCGAGTTTCGCTCTCGTTTGAGCTCGTCAGTAGTGCATTTCCTTGACCGGACCCGGAATCAAACCCCGGATCACTGGCGTGTGACGCGGATGTGTAACCACTAGACCACGCGGCACACGCTAGACGCAACCAGTCTCACACTAGAATATCACAACGTCACCCATCGTAGATTATAGCTCAAAATTTGCCAGATCGCAGCGATTGAAATCCGTCATTCGATTTGGCCCCGAATAATCAAGTCTTCTCGGCTGCCAAGGCACACCAGGCCGCCTTAAGTCCAGCGAGCAATAATCAAATTGATTTATTTGGTTGTTTCGGGATATGAGATTTAAAGACTGAGCACAGCCCACACTTGGCAACGCTGATCGTATTCCGGTACGAACATAAGACCTTGTTCACGTCAATATGGAAGCACTATACTCGAGTTTCGCTCTCGTTTGAACTCGTCAGTAGTGCATATCATTGACTGGACCCGGAAACAAACCCCGGATCACTGGCGTGTGACGCGGATGTGTAACCACTAGACCACGTGGCACACGCTAGTCGCAACCAATTCTCACACTAGAATATCACAACGTCACTAAGCGTAGGTTATAGCGCAAAATTTGTCAACCAACATGACGTAACGTAAGTATAACAATGTTGTGTCCTCCCACCACACACCCTTCCCCCTCTCCGCTCTTGTTCCTAACCTATAAAGATAACATATGTAAAAAAAAAAAAAAAAGCCAAACAGAGACCGTAAAAACACAGCATGACATGATGAACAGAATACGGAAGAAGAACCAATGGCAAAAAACACCATTAACAAAATCCTAATTGCGGACCATCAAGCACTAATAACAAAATCAGAAACATAATTACAAGCCACCATAAATAGTCTAAATTGTGCAAGGAACACAGCATGAAAATTAGCATCAGTAAAACAGAGGTAATGACTATAACCAAATAAGAAAAAACAACAAAGGTTCATATAAAATATTACCCCTTAAACAAGTAAAGAGCTTCAAGTACTTAGGAAGTATAATATCTTCAAATGAAAATGGGAAGACGAAATCAAAAATAGATGCAATAAGGCAAACCAACTCATTGACAATTGGCACCAATACCATAGAATAAACACGTATCAATAGACACTAAGAAAGCACTCTACAGCACAATCTTCCTACCAATTCTATGCTACCAGTTCCAAACCTGGACAATGAAAGAAAAGGAGAAAATAAAAATTACAAAAAGAGTAATGAGATTCTTGAGAAGAATATGTAATGTACCTAGAAGTGAAAACATCAGGAATGAAGTAATCTGGACTAGCATAGGAATGATAACAGCGCTAGATTTGATCAGATAACAACACGTTAAATGGTTTGGTCATAACTAGATTACCAACTAACAGTATTTGTTGTTATGTTGTTTGTCCATCAAGAATGATGATGACCATTCATTTCATTCAGTGGGGATGAAAGTATGGAGCCACGAGTTCTAAGATGGCTGATACTGCCTATTTTGGCACGAAATAGTCTTTGACAATGTGGGCAAAGAATGCTTGACGTTCCAGGAGGAGGATCTCCTGCAGTGGTTCTTCTATCCAGCATTTTCTTAACAGCTCTTGCAGTTCTGGTTGCTTCACAAGTGACTGCACTCTTATGTAACGATGTACGCCACGAATTACGGTCTTTTAGCAGCAGTCTCCCAGGTGTCAAGATTAATTCCAAAAGCTTTAAGTGAGATTTTCAGAAAGTCTTTAAAGCGTTTCCTCTGGCCGCCTTGGAAGCGTTTACCAAAAGGCAGATCGCCGTAAAAAATGTGTTTTGGGAGCCTATGATCTGGCATACGAGATAAGTGACCTAACTAACATAAGGTGCAATGATATATATATATTAAATGATAGTAGAAGAATCGGCCGGCCAGTTAAACTATGGGCAGAGGGAAAAGCAGAGTCCACGGGAGTCCCGATATACGAAGCCGGTAAACGGACACTCTGCCTCCGCCCCCAGCCCTTCTTTCAATGTGATCACTGAACCGTAACACTTATATCCCCGTCATCATCCTCCATCTCACTCCCTCTGTTGGGTATAAACAGAAGACATAGGTGATATTCTGAGTTACACAGAGATCAGAATTGTGAGGTAAGTATGAAATGTTTTTCCAATTCTCATTTTCTCTTCATTGATTTCATTTTTTCATCCTTTTGTTCTTTTCGTCCTGTCGTCACCTTTTGATGTAGTCACAGGAGATATCCTTGACTATATGTCGTGTTTGTGAATGTGTTTGTTTGCTGATGAAGGCTAATCGCCGCAACGTCCTGTAAGTGTCGTAAATTTGTTATGTAAAACTGCACTACTTTGTGACATTTTATATTGTTTGTCACAGCTTTACCACAGCTCCATCCAACTTTATTAATAGTTTTACTCTACCGCAGTGTATGCTTCACCACGACACCGGCAGGCACAAGAGGAACAAGATGAGATGGGATGAAAGAAATGGATCGTGTCTAAATGTACAATTAAAATCGAAAGCACTATTTAGGGCAAGTAAGAATTGCAAGCATGTGGGTACATGGATGCCATCAGATAGAAAAATTTATCATAGAGATAAAGATCAACAGAGAACAAGCGACAACTTCATTTTATAAAACGAAGAACATCTTATGCAATTAAATCATGCCATCGGAGTTTATAATAGATTGCTTGCAGGTTACATAACTAATTTTAATATATTGTTATGAATCCTTGAGAATTATTAAACAAATAAAGAAACAAACAAATAAACAAATCATCTGAGGCCTTAGAGTTGTGTTTTCACAGAAAAATCTGCATATTCCTTGACAACCGAAAATAAATTATCTAATTGTGTTGAAGCAGACTAAAACACAAAGAAAACTTATACAAACATGAGAAAAAAGGCAGTCTTTACTTTCTTTAGAAGATTAAAACAGAAACATGTGACAACGGAAACGATTTATGAAAAGCGAGATAGACGAAGGAAACAAAACAAAATACTATTCTTTGCAACTGGTTGTTATGTCACTGAAACGTGACTGCATAAGAACTGATACATTCTTGTTGAGATTGGAAAAAGTGGAGAACATAGATCTGCCACGTCAGTCAGCCAGACATTTCATGACGATGATCGAAACAATGTATGCAGATGTATTAAAAGACACAAGGCATTAAAGGTCATGATAATTCCACAGCAGGTACAGATCTCTGGGTTGGGAACTACTAATGATTTCACATACACCAGGTGTTATACGACGTGTTGGCATTCCCATGTATAGCTGACTTTCCTTCAGAAACAAACAGAAAGGCCACTGTTTATAAAGCACTAGCGTGACTTGTTTGACTTTTAGAATTATGTGGATGTCGTGCCTTCATGCTTCCTCTCCTCATCCTCATCCACACACACACTGACACATACACCCACACACATACAATGGATTTAGTAGAACATAAAACCTAGTAAGACACCCGGAAAGTGAAGCTAGTGTGCTATCGGATATCGTCAAACGGTCATAGTGAATTACGTCCTCTAAAATAATAGTATTGTCTCTGAGGTTCGGTAGCGTAGGGGCTTGACATTCGCTTGCCCACTAGTTTATCTTGAGTTTGAACCGTATTTGGGTGGATCATTTTTGGAAGAACAATTATCTATGCTCCCAATTGATGTAGTCTAAATTGGTACCAGGGTCTTAAATGTACTCAATCCGTTCTTCCATTGATGACCTCATTCCCTTATACACTCAATCTTTTGCTCGCCCTTATTGACGTTATTTGCCAAAACACAACATTTCTCCCACTATTTACGCCGACACTAATACAATGTGCTGTAAATAAGTCTTTGCCCTTAGCCATGAAAGTTAATGAGAGAAAGTCTAATCTAGGTACATTCAAAGCTCTTTATATCCACACTAAATGTGTGAAGTATGCATTTGTTTATTAAACGGGTTTTCCCGCTATTGCGCTTGACATAACATTCTTTGTTAACCAGAACGGCTTCGCCAACCATATATCAGAGCAATGGAGACGTCGGAGGCGCCTGATTGTGATAACATTCCCGATGTTTCAGTGCAAAACATTTTCATAAAAATGCATGAAGATGAGAGGGTGTTTCATACATGGAGATGGGAGGGGTGATTAATGGTTCTTTCTTGTTGTATGTTTCAGTTAAAAACTCGTGCAGACAGTTTAATGTGTCATCGCTCAAATATTGCTGATCTGAGTGGATCTTGGGAACATTATCAGAGTGCAGCCACGGAAATGCAGAAAGACTCTAGAGAATCAATGTTCATGATCGAACAATGACAATTACGGTAATAGCTAGCGTAGCAAAATATATTGAATTAACCAGTTAAATGCATATTACACAACAGCCTGAACATGATAAACGTGTGTGCACCCTGGATTCCGTTTCTGGTGACATAAAAAAGCGTGTGTAGATTGCTGTCGACAGATGCTCAAAAAATGACAGTCGGAGAACATTTTGATGACTACATTGAGTATTTCTTAATTGTGTTAAGTTTTCTGCGAGCAGTACAAATATCCCCTGTCGGCTTGCTAGGCAGTCTCATGTTTAGGACAGAGAAATCTGACCAAAGGGAATCCGTGCCCCACGGCGAGACAGACATCGCGGTCATGGTTTCCCAGTCTACACCACAGGGAGGTGGGGTTGACTTGTGTAGTCTGTGAGTCATCGGCAGGCTACTAATTTTCATTTTTCACTTATCCTGGGAGAGGCTAGCTGATACTAACCATACAGGCTGCATGGTCAGGCACAGTCCACACCTTGAGTCATACTGAAAAATCAGTTTGCAAAATTCTCCAGAAAAGATTACGAAATACAATAATACCCCAGCCAAGCGAAAAACAAGTTGGATTGAGTAAGAACACAGGACATACAGATATCACCTATAGAAAAAGCAATCGAATTTAATGAAACACTCTAATTAGCCTTTGTCGATCAAAAAAAGGCATTTCATAGAGTAGGTTGAAACAAGCTGTGGGAAATCCTTAAACAATATGGAGTGAGTACACCTCTAACAAACTTATGTAGAAAGTACACCCCCACCCTCTTGTACATAATCTATGTAGACAGCATATGTAAATAAACCAGCCAAACAGAGACAGCAACAACAGAGCATGACGAACAGAACACGTAAGAAGAACTAATGGCAAATTACACCATTAATGAACTCCTATTTGTGGACGATTAAACACTAATACCAAGATCAAAAGCAGAATTACAAGACCACATGAATAATTTAAACGAAATGTGTAGGGAACATAACATGACAATTAACGTCACTAAAACAGAGGTAATGACTATAACCAAAGAAAGAAAAAAAAAACACCCACAAATATTCATCTAATAGAACACCCCCTGAAACAAGTAAAGAGCTTCAAGTACTTAGGAAGTATAATATCATCAAATGGCAAATCAGAAGACGAGATCGAAAATAGATGCAATAAGGCAAACCAACTCACTGAACAAATGGCACCAATACTAAAGAACAAATACGTATTAATAATAACTATGAAAGCAGTCTATAACGCAATATTCCTACCAACTCAATGCTACCAATGCCAAACCTAGACAATGACAGAAAAAAGAAAGGAAAAATCACATTAACACAAATGAAATTCCTGAGAAGAATACTCATTATATCAAGAATAGAGAAAATCAGAAATGAAGAAATCAGGACTAAAGTGGAGGTTATAGCATTGTAAGATTATATCAGAAAACAGCAAGTCAAATTGTATGTCCATGTAACTAGATTACCAGACAACAGTATACCACAACAAGCAATTATGTACAGACCAAATGGAAGTAGAAGAAGAGGCTGGCCAAGTAAATGATGGACAGGGGGAATGGCAGAGTCCATGGGAAACTCGATATATGAAGCCCATAAAGGAGCACACTCCCATTGTCTATGCTTCACCTTGACACCGCAAGGTACAAGAGGAAAAAGTTGAGATGAGATGAAGATTGACAACAGATCAGTCTGGGGTCCACCATTATAATCTGCAGTAATGAAATGCCCAGCTAGAAATGTCACCACAATCCATCCAACACTCCTCAAGACTAGAGACCGCATATCCAGGAAAAATCATGCTCACTATTTTGCGTCGTTTGTTTGTTTTTGAGCCTCTAAAGATGAAATTAGGAAATGACACATGATGAACTGGCAGTACAAGCTAGAGATATCTTGATAACTGCAGCCAAAGATTTAATTCTGACCAAGAAAAAGCAACTTAAGCCATGGATTACATCAGATACGTTAGAATAAATAAAACAACGAAGAGAACTGAAACAGAAAGGAGGTGAATCCGATAACAGCATGATGAAGTATAAATCTCTATTCTCTAACAGTGACAGTGAGGATATGGATGAGATACATGAGCCAACGACAGCAGAGACAGAACCTGAACCCCCATTAGATGAAATTGCATGGGCAATAAAGAACCTGAAGAATGGTAAATCACCTGGATGTGATGAGCTAATTAAAGCGGGAGGTGAAGAAAGCATACAAATCTATCACGCATAATGAAAAAATATATGGAAATATGGTATATGGCCAAAAGATTGGAAGAGAACTATCTTCATTCCAATATCAAAAAAGGGCATCCTGAAATTATGTACCAACTATAGAACCGTTACCCTGATCAGTCATGAAAGTAAAATTCTGCTAAAAATCATAATGGGAAGACTTCGTAAGAAAATGGAAGAAGAGATGAATGTGGTTCAAGCTGGATTTAGACAAGGAAGGGGAACAAGAGACCACATTCTCAATATGCGTTTAATAATAGAGAAGTGCAGAGAATTTAATGTAAACCTATTCTCATGTTTTGTGGATTATTCAACATCAGAAACTTTGGGAAATCATGAGGAATATGGGCTTTCCACCATATGTAATACAAATCATAAGAATGCTCTATCTAGACCAACAAGCAGCGGTTAGAACAGATGGCGAGACATCAGATTGGTTTGACATCAAGCAGTGGGTCCGTCAGGGATATGTGCTGTCCCCTATTTGTTTAACCTGTACGCCGAAAATATAATGAGAAATGTAAGATATGATATAAACAGGGAGCTATATGATGCCCGATGATGATATGAAGCCGGCTTCCTGGCCTAGAGGCTAGCGACTTTTCTCCGAAATCTCGTATACTCTCTTAAGTAACGTGACGACGGTGGGAATCAGCAGTGGTTCGAATCGCGTCGGTAACTTACGGGGTATGTGAGCCGGCCACTCAGAAAGCAATGGCAAACTACTGAGCGTAATCTTGCCAAGAAATCAACAATCAGCTGAAAGATGCTGATGTTGACAGCAATGTCCTGTAAAGGATATGCAAAATTATGATGCCCTAAATATCGGTGGTCATGACATACCAGATATTCGGTATGCTGATGATACAGTAATGCTATCCACTACACAGACTGGTATTGAAAACCTAATAGCCTCAACCCAATTGAATAGTGAAAATCACAACTTATATCTTAACATAGCAAAAACAAAGATTATGCATACAGATAAAACCACTATGGAGAAAGAAATATATGATAATGACGAAAAATTGGAGGTGGTGGAAAATTTTGAATATCTTGGGTCATTGATTACCAACAACGGTGACACAATGAAAGAAATTAAACGACGACTATCAATTGCTCTTCAAAGACTAAAACAACTGAATAAATTATGGAATGGGACACACGGAACTACAAAAATTAGATAGATTTTTAAGAGCATGTATCTTTCCCATTGCAACATACACCTGTGAGCACAGGCATAACTTTCTATAAGTCAGGTGTGTGATCTAGAAACCATCAATCGTGAAAGAGAGTGGGTTGAAGTTCCGGATGACATGACGGACTGGCACAATCTACATCTATAAAACAGAGTGTATGTATATATGTATGTATGTATGTCCTTTATTTGTTCGCGAACGGCCCATCCGATTGAGATGAGATTTTCTACACGTCTTCCTTTCATTCCAGAGCTGCCAACTGTGATATTTTTTTAGTGTGAAATCGCCTGCTTACTCAGTATTATTTCATTTTTCATTTTTCATTAAAATTTATATATAGCGAAGGGACTTAAGTCTAGAAAAAGTTATTTCAAGGGGCATAACTTTTAATAACATTGTTGTATAACTTATAGTCATATTGTTGTATTATTTTCAAAGATTTATAAACTCTTTGTCTATAGTTATGTACCGGCATATGAGTTATAATAAATAATGATACAATCTTTAAGGCATTTTCAAAGTTTACATAAAAATAATGCATAATGCATAACATTGTAACTCATCTTTCTATGCTTAAGAAGTTATCTAAAAGATGTTGAACAATATCATCGCATCTTTAGTGTTTTCCGCCATCATATCGACACGATTCGCTTGACAGAACTTCTCAGCGCTATCAAGCCAAGACGCCTTACACATTTCAAGCAGCCTGATACGGGGGTAAAATGGCACGTCGTAATAGCACAAAGAAACAAGCAGCTTCCAAGATGCATAGTGAGAAAACCGACCAGACTATCAAGAAGACGAACCTGCCTTTGGAGAGTCTGCATGCAAGCTGTAATAAAGTATCTGAACCTACAGTCAATGAAACTACCAATAAGAAGAGCGACGACTACCCACAGACGAACACAAAAACTTGTGAGAGGAAGGAGGACCAAGACACCAGAATCAGAAACACTGATTCAAACACAGTCAGATGGGTGGTCAAGCGGCTAAAAATGGAGCTTACTGATGAACAAATACAGAAGCAGCTGCAGGAAGAAAATCTTCACGTCAACATTTTGAAGGCAGAGCGGATTCTTACCTACTCAGAATTAAATGAGATGCTCCACACCAGGGACTGGGCGAACCCGGGCCGGATCAGGCAGACAGACAGACAGACAGGCAGACAGATAGATAGATAGATAGATAGATAGATAGATAGATATATATATAGATAGATAGATAGACAGATAGATAGATAGATAGATAGATAGATAGATAGATAGATAGATAGATAGATAAACAGACAGGGAGGGAGGGATAGACGGAGGGAGAGACAGAGGGATGGGTCTATTAGACAGACAGACAGACAGAGATAGACAAACAGACAGACAGAAAAACAGGGAGGGAGGGATGGAGAGACGGAGGAAGAGACGGAGGGACGGGTAGGCAGACAGACAGACAGGGAGGGAGGGAGGGAGGGATAGACAGAGGGAGAGACAGAGGGATGGGTCTATTAGACAGACAGACAGACAGACAAGCAGACAGACAGACAGACAGACAGACAGATAGTCGGTAACTGGAACGAGAACTTATATGACTCATCTTTTGATGCTTAATTGAAGAAATTATCTACAGTCAATTTATTTGTACATGTAATAATTTTTATCTGGTCTTTTATAAGGGCCAAGAAAATATGAATTAAATGAGATTCTCCCCACCAGGGACTGGGTGAAGCCGGGCCGGGTCAGACAGACAGACAGACAGACAGACAGACAGACAGACAGACAGACACAGACAGACAGACAGACAGACAGACAGACAGACAGACAAGACAGACAGACAGACAGACAGACAGACAGACAGACAGACAGACAGACAGACAGACAGACAGACAGACAGATAGACAGACAGACAGATAGTCGGGAACGGGAGAGCTTATATGACTACTTATATGAATTAAATGAGATTCTCCCCACCAGGGAATGGGCGAAGCCGGGCCGGGTCTGCTAGTGTAATAATAACACTGGGTCGTGAGTGCAGAGAATGGGCAGCGGGCCGCACTGAGTTTGAAGTGCAACAGCTGATCCAGAGCAACACACATCAAGGTGACATAGTCATCTACACCGATGGGTCAGTGGTGAGAAACAGACGCAGTGGCTGGGGCTTTATTGCAAAGGCTAATGGGCGAGTCTTGAAAAAGGAGAGCCCGGCATATGAGACTACAACCTCCAGCATGAGAATGGAGGTGGAGGCAGTAACAGCGGCATTCCGGTAGCTAGAGGAGACAACACACGTTGTATTCATTACAGATTCTAATAATATGCTTAGCACGGTGGAGAATGGAATGTTTCGTGTGGAATGGCTCTCGTCGCTTCAGAGGTCACAGATTGTGAGAATTGTATGGATATTTTGCCCTGGCCATGCGGGTGTACGGGGGAATGAACAGGCTGATAGGCTAGCAGGGAAGGCACCTCTTGGTGGTATCTTGCCTATGGACAAGGGGGAGGTGGTCGTGCGCTTGTGGGACAAGGTGGAGAAGGCGGAGGAACAGATTGAGAACCCATATGTGGAAAGAATGAGATTGCGGGGGATCGGCATTGGTTCTGGAAGAATCTCAAAACTGAGAGGGAAGACCAGGAAAATATTTAATCAGATAGCGGTGGGAACGATTAGTAGTATGACTCTTCGCTGGCTGTTGAACGATGGGACTGAGCACGTATGGGAATTTCCTGAGTGCAGTGATGTCGGTTCTTTACTCAACAACTCAACTCAACATACGCCTGTGAGACCTGGACACTTACTAAACAATCTGAACAGCACATAAATGCCTTTGAATATAAATGTTATAGACGAGTTCTAAGAATATCTTAGATAAAGAAAAGAACAAATGGATCCATACTTCAAGAGCTGAATATTGAAGAAGGTTGGCTATTGAAGACGATAAAACAAAGAAAATTGAAATATTTTTGTCACTTGAAACGCCACGAAAGTTTGGAGAGAACAATAATGGAGGGGTATATGCTTGGGAAGAGAGGAAGAGGAAGGCCAACGAGAAGATGGGTGCAGGATGTAGCAGATGATCTCCAGATGGGTGTATCGGACGCGGGACATCTTGCTTATGATCGAGAGATGTTCAGGAAGTTGTTATGGGAGCGAAGTTCTGCAAAGGACATGCTACTGAATGAATGAATGAAAGATGAAATTGAAAGATAATCTGCCTAACGCAAAACAGTTAATGAAACATACTCTTACCAAACTTGATAAAAGCGTGACAGCAAACGAAGGATAGCACGCTTCAGTTCAATGTACTCACTCGAAACAGGTGCAACTAGCAGCCAGAGAAATAAATACTGAGATTCTTCATCATCAACCATTGTCTCTCAAGTATTAAACGTTGTTCCGTGCAAAATTCATAAAAAGTGTTCAAAGGTAGTTATAAAGAAATCCTCCTGCCATGCCATAATTAGTGTGGGTCATAAAATGGTGTGTTTTGTCAACATTCTCGTCAACATTCAGCAGAGAAGGCATATGTGTGTTATTTCAAGTGGTGGTTGTCTTGACACAGAATAAACACTATGAATCATTTCAATAATCTATGCACTATCTTCAATGGCGTTATACTTATAACATTTAATACTGAATCTTTATATCTCTACACAGTTGGCCTCTGTCGCTAATAAATAAGCTGACATGTTTCTCGAATTGCAAGTCTAAGTCGCTAATAGACTCAATCTTTCCTCCCAATGTTGATTGACGTAGGTGATAAAATAATTGTCCCAGTTTTGACATCAATCGCTAATAGATTCCATTAATTCTTCTTCTTCTTCTTCTTCTTCTTCTTCTTCTTCTTCTTCTTCTTCTTCTTCTTCTTCTTCTTCTTCTTCTTCTTCTTCTTCTTCTTCTTCTTCTTCTTCTTCTTCGTCTTTCCATATCTTTCCATAATGTGGTGCTATTGATTGTTTCACTCTTATTGAGAAAATTTACGAGTTAGTTTATAACAGGACTGTTGCTTCTCTTGCCCTTGTTCTTCAGCATTAGTTAGAATTGCGGTTTTACATTGCACGAGGCTAATCTTTTTTTCTTGGTCTTTCATGGTGTATCCATTCGTCTACTACATACCTGGCAGATGTCAACTCCACTATTTTTCATTGTTGTTATTACTATACTTATGATTATTACACCATGTTTTCTCTTGGTGATGTGCCATCTTTCTCTCCATTTTGTCCTTGTTGTTGGTTGGTTTTTCATCTTGGATGATGTTAATTGTTTCCCCCGCATTTAATACTTTTGTGAGTTAGTTTTGAAAAGACGCGCCACATTTGGTTTAATCTTTGCATACGTTCCCGTGTTAGGCGCTTTCTTGGGGTGCCCTGTCGACAGGTCCTGAATCCATCTATCCATCATGTACTATGATGATAAGCGTGAGCGGTCATGTTTTGCCATCTCACTCGAAGACCAGAGACGTGGATCAGCTCCGTGTTTCTGTCTCGACCATGCCACGTGGCCAAGCCATCCATATATTTACTTCTCGGTCTTCCTCTTGGTCTCTTCCCTTCAATCTTGCCAGTTGTCACCAAGTTCTCCAAGTCATTTCTTCTCACAACATGTCCACAACATTTGACTGATTACGTCTAATGTCTCTAATTATTTTATGATCGTCATTTGTGTCTTAAAGGACATGTTCATTGATTTTGCTGTCTGTCCATGGTATTCTTTGAATTTTCCTCAGAAACCACATTTCTTCTTCTGCGATCATCCGGAGTTGTTTTTTTTTCGGATGTGATTGCGTTGTGCCTGTTTACAGCAGAGCTGCGTTCTTGCGCCGTTAGGCCGACACATCCGACTTCTGCGAGCATTTGTTGACCGGGTTAACCTTCCCGGGAAACCACATTTCCAGAACCATCAGATGTTTTTCAGCCTGGGTGCTCATTGTCCACACTTCACATCAAATAAAAACACAGGTTCTATGTAGCGCTTCAACAATCTTTTTCTCGTTTTAATTGATATATTTTTTATTGGTCAGTATGTTTTTCATCTTGCAAAAGGCTTCCTTCGCAATTGCATTTCTTGTTTTAATCTCTTCAAGGCACCTGCCATCAGATGTTATGACTGTTTCCAGGTAACTGTACCAACTCACTTGTTTAAGAATATGCGCATTTACTTGTATTTTATATTGTGGGACCTGAATAAGGCCCCCCACACTGGGTTCAATCTTTGATTGAAGTTTGTTATTAAGTGATTTCGTGTGTTAGTGATGTTAAGAACTGGTCCTGAAAACTCGTTATGGCTCAAACTCTCCTTTCCTAAGAAGTCAGATTGTGGGCTAATTTCCTCATAATTTCGTGATATAACCCTGAAACAAATTGGACCTGAAAAGGACCCAACACACTCGGTTTAATATTTATGTATGTTACTTTGTTTGGCGCGTACTAGTGTTAGCCCTAAAACAGACTGGACCTAAAAAAAAAAAGCCCGCCTAACTCTGTTTAATTTTCACATGCGTCCTTATTTGTGGCGCTCTCTTGTGTTCATATCATCATTACAGTTTCAGTAAAAATACGTATCTTCTTCTTCTTCTTCTTCTTCTCCACCTCCTCCTCCTTCTCCTCCTCCTCCTTCTCCTCCTCCTCCTCCTCCTCCTCCTCCTCCCCCACCACCACTTCTGTTTCCTCATTCTTTTATTCCTATTTCTCCTCCCCCAGCCTTAATTATAATTGAGGTGGTACATATTGCGTGATTAATCTTTTTTCCCCGGGTTCTTTCTAGTTGTATTCTCCCGTCTATTGCATGCATCTCTTTCACACGTCTGTTCTCACCAAACCCGACAACTCACATTGTGGCGACAGTTTCTGTTGTAGGGTGCAATTGGAAGGGTACAAATCTTATTCTGGTGATATCAAATGCAACTTAAAGACTAAATGTTGTGGCAGGGCAGACCAGGACCTAAGCCTTGGTTGGCACACTGGTCCAGAATCGAAGCTCTGACCGCTGGACAGTTAGAGCATTACTTTGCTGATCTAGCAGCTTCTAGTTTAGTTAGTTTAGTCGACGGATCAACATCACGGAACACGGGTGCAACCCATAAGTGCTCCGTTCTTCTCCTAACTCAAGACCTGAGTTTGGAGAAACTCAGCTCAGTGCACGAACTCCTTAGCACCGGCGAGGATTCTGAAATACTTTGGGTAGATTTTTAACACGAAATTTTGCCCGGGCAGCGCCGTTAGGCTACTCTTTTTTTCGATTTCCAACTGCAAAGGGATTTTTTACGTGCGCAACAATACATACGGGCATCCGATCCCTCTACCCAGAGACCAGGGGAAATTTTACTACAAGTCCAAGTGAAAAAATCCCGGGCCTCACCGGGTCTTGAACCCGTGACCTCCAGCACTCGAGGCCGACACCATACCACGAGACCACGCAGCCCTAGCAGCTTCTGCAGCCTATCTTGTTCCAGCTGTATTGGTGTTACCTGTCGTCTGGAGTAGTCTAGTCAGGCCGAGAAAGGGATCATACTACATTTACAACACATGGTCTCTTCAATTCAGTCCAGGCTTTGTGCTATGAAGAGGTATTATTCCTTTGGTAAAGCACAACAACAAACTATTCTCTGTCAAGACAGCAAGGTGTCACTCAGTCATTGCGTGAATGGTGGATGTCATCTTCACCGCTGCCTCTTGTTGCCATTTCTGTAATTATGATTTTACAATAGTTCCTCTTGGTGAAGGTATGCTCGTTTCCTCCTTTTCTTCCTTATTCTTCTTTGATTTCCCTTCAATCAATCAATCATGTGCCATGCCGGAAAGCGTCATGACTCAGCCATTTCACTCGATCACCAGCGTCGTGGATCAGCTCAGTGTTCCTGTCTCGCCCATGCCATGTGGCCAATCCAACCAGGTATTTTCCTCTCGGACTTCCTCTTGGTATGTTCCCTTCGATCTTGCCAGTTGTCACTAAGTTCTCCATTCCATTTCTTCTCATAACATGTCCAAAATATTGTGGCTGTATACGTCTAATTTCTCTAATCAATTTACGATTTTCATTTGTCTCCTGTAGATTTTGGTTATTGGTTTTTCTGTCTGTCCATGAAATTCTTTGCATTTTACTCAGAAACCACATTGCTGCAGCCATCAGATGTTTTTCAGCTTGACTGCACATTGTCCAAGTTTCACATCCATACAAAAGAACAGGCTCTATGTATTCCCTCAACACTCTTTTTCTCCTTTCAATTGACATCTTTCTACACTTTCGAGCTTTAGTTCTGTAAAGAACTGTCATTGAAAAGAGCCCTGTTTAATCTGTACTTGTGTCCCATTGTTTGGTTCTTTCTTGATAGTCCTTATCATGCCGGTCTCCGTAGTGAAGGTTTTACTGACATGGTTCCTGTGATGAAATCCACTGTCGTTAACATCAGATGATAAAAATTACAGAAAACAGTCTGTGTTCGCAGCTGCAAGTTGTTGACTTCTGGTCGGTGAGATCAGGACACAATTTCCCGACATCAAACGAAATGACGGCTTTGATTATCACCACACGACAGAAAGTTGTAGGCTTGTTATTGTGAACATTGGGACAATGCAGGAACTCGCTACCTTGTTTTGGGTTGCCAAGACAGGGGGAGATCAGTGGTGATATTGATTAAACTCAAGGGAGATAAGATTCTGGAATTAGTTAGTGCCCTTGCGGGACACCTGCATGACATCAAAGACTTGACTAGAACACTCCCAGCTCTTGACAGATACAAGACTTGTGTACATTAGTGTGGCCAAGGATTGTGACTAGGATTGACGTGTTTTGTTACCGCAGTGATGAAGTTCGGAGAGCTCTACAGTGTTAGATTAATACAAAATTAGATAACATGTGTCTTTATGGCAAAGTGTAGAAGCCAACCAGGAATGATGCGGTAGTGCTTGAGGTAGTATTGATATAATATTTAAGCCTAATTAATATAAGCAGTTGCCTTGGTAAAACTGGCTAGAGTAGGGAAGTGATGATTGGCTCTGCTAGTGTGAATAGTGTAGCAGGGTGATATTTGGAGAGATTAGGAATTGGTTGGGAGGTGGGGAAAGTGTCCAATGGTGGGATCTTTCAGTGGGTTGCCCACTGGGGTTCTGCACTCCGTTATTGATCTTTCCTTGTCTTAACCTGATTCATAATTAAGGGATGAGCCACTCTGATCCTTGACAGAGTTTAGTTCACTGATAACTCTCTTAGCAAGGCAGTCGGCCTACATTCAGCTAGTAGGGATTAGTATCAGGCGGCCTTCACCAGATGTGGTCTCTTTCTCTAACATGTTCCCCTACGTCGATGAGGACGCTCTACACTGAGTTTGATGGCGGTCAACTCGCCTTAAGAAGAACATCCAACTAACATTCACTTTATTTTATAAGAGGAATAAATACCAAGAAGAAAGAAAAATCAGCACTGTTTATGCTAGGCCTAGGATACGAAACTAGCTCAGTGGAGTAAGACATTAAACAATTCATTTACAAGAGGGATTTACCCAGGGTGGGTGATACTCTTTTCTTCACCACATATCACTGAACAATAGAGTCTAGAGAAAGACATTTTGACATGAAGTTCTCGTGGAATAAGTTAGTCTAGAGAAGAATCTTGAACATGAAGTTCTCGTGGAATAATTTAGTGCAGTGAAGAAGTACTTTACAGTTTGTGTGGGACAATCTATGAACATGGATTAGAACAAATGTGAGACCGGTGACATTGAAACCTAGTTTCTCTGTACAGTGATCCGTACTTATTTGAGTTATAGGGACCTTAGTCGTTATAGTGAGTGACAGATCCATTATTGGGGATTATACAATAACAATTCTTAGGGGATCATGCATCTAGTCGACCCAGTGGATCTCGGAGAAAGTCAAAGTCTGGAAGAAGAGACGCATCACCGGGTAAGATGTACACGTACTAAGCTATCATGCTGTGGCGTACCCTTGCTGTGATGATAATCTGACTTGGCTCCTGATCTGCTGCTCTGAATCTACAGACACATGAGAATTCGACATACATTCTACACATTACACACACACACACTTCTCACACACATACTCTTTGCTTAATAAATTATTTTGTATTTATTTGTAAAGCTAGAGTTATGGAGTATGTTGTGTTGAGGAGGAGTGAGAGGGGGCATGATCCAGGGGTGAGCAAGAGTGAGAAGAAGGTGTCCTTGGGCTGAGGGAGTGTTGTGGACGGAGTCTGGTGGATATCTACAGAATAGTGATATTGAAACTGGGGAAAAAATGTGGGTGTTGATTCTCCTCACTCCAGGGACGACACTATATAAGTAATATCTCTCAAGATACTAAAGCAATAAGGGATAACTCACGTCAGTTCCTGATCCCACATACCCGCGTTCGAAATACAGCTGCGCGCGATTTGGCAGCAGACCGCGCTGCGATGTTTTTCTTTACGAAATAGTGTGAGTGCCGTTGTAATCTGTCCAGAAATGAATGCCTTCATTCACGATCAATTATTTTGAAAACTGTTTGTTGGGTCGATTTTTACTGCCGTCTTATATTTACCACCACCTAAGGAATATGTCTTTGATAGGTCCAAAAGCAACTTAAATCATGGAAAGCGGCTACATTTCTTTGATATATTGGCGAAAAACTAGTGATTTCTCATTAACAAACTTGTTTTACAGTAATGCCCCGCCTGTTCGAATGACGACGCACGACAGATTCGTTTTGCACGACGAATATAGCTGTGCATGTCTCTGCAGTAGGCTTCCTTCTTAACGGTCATGATGTTGGTCCTCTTTTCATTGAAGTTTACAGAATGATTCGTATGTTCTTGTGTTGTCCCCTCATGTGACAACGTGTTTCTTCTCATGTTTCTTGTTATGCCACAATATGTCAGTTACCACCACAATATTACTCTTCGGTTAGTATTCAAAGCGTCTAGAGCTTTTTTTTTTTTTTGACTGCCAGTTGTTTGTCACCTCTGAGGGCTTACGGAATTGAAAATTCATCACTGTGGAATACAAATTGTTGCCATTGACAAATTGTATTGTTTGTGCCGATGCTGTCATGTTAAGCACCTGCAATTCTTCTTCTGAATAGCTGGAGTAACAATATCCCAGTAGGTGTGCATGTGGATTAATGTCTGCAATCTGCTCATACCTTAATCTATGTCGCACGATTCCAGTAGGTTGATTACTGCTCTCGGTTGCATAAAATTCAATCCATCCTTTCTCCAATAGTCATCATCCTCTTTCAACACATGGTCCTCACATTTTTTTCCCCTCTAACTTTTATCAATATTTAATAGTCATGACCCGGGCGGGAAAGTATTAAGAATTTAAAGGGTCCGAAATGCTTGGAGGAGGGGGGTTAACTCCTGATGATCGGAAGCCCCCTGCCGTGGTTGCTCCGCGTCGGAGTTCTTATGACTAATAGCGCGGACTGGATTAGTATCTTGACGTCAGACAATTTGAATATATTATTGTCAGCTGCCACCTGCCCTTTAATTTTAGCCCACACAAGTTCTATAGGGTTAAAATGAGAATGGTACGGCGGAGGTCTCAAGCACCCATGACGATGCTCTCCTATCAACTTGTCGATTTGATATTTCTTGCATTTTGGCGTCTGTTTTACAAGGGACAACAATTCTAGCTTGAAATACGTTTCTGGAAATGATATGTTTTCCATTTGGAGCCATATCCTTATTTCTGCCTTTGTGCTCGATGCTGTGGGTATTTTGACTTCTTGGGCAACAACATTGTGATTTCATGCATTGTCCATTATTGGACACGACGGTCTATCTAGAGATGAAAGCACTGTATTCTCGAGCCAATCTCTAAATACATTAGCATTCATCTTATTATGATAATCCTTATTTCTATATGATTTGATACGAACACGAGTCCAGCATTCTTTAGTAAGCTATTATGCGTACTACCAGCATGGGCTATGACCAAATGCTGTCATATACTATTGGCACATATCGCTTTATCTTTCCATCCACGGATTGCCAACCCTCTTCATTTGTGTGGTGCGCATTGATCCAGGCTTCATTCAGATACTCCATGTCATAATTTTCAATGCATATTTCCCTTATTTCACGTAGGTGTTTGCTTCTCATGGCTCCCAAATGCGGTTGCTCGCAAATGATATTTCTACCTAAATTGTACTTTCTAAACGTGAAGCCTAAAGTCCTTATAATTTTCTACAAAGTTGTTTTGGAAAGCTCTATGTCATTGTTCTTTCTCAACCAAACCCTACGTTTTCTTACAGTCACTGTTTCTTTGGTATCCAGCATTTTAATAATAGCTCGCCTTACGACATCCTTGTCAAAGCTATCTACAATTGCCTTTCTACATACCGTTTGCTTATTGCGTGGTAGTTTCATTCCAGATTCCAGCTCCAGTCGACGAAATTACAGTTTACTCAAACGCAATGCATGCACTGTTCTTTTCTCGGGATTTGTAATAGTATATGAAACAGTTTCCCGCGATCAGCTTCTTGATAAACATATGTATACAACTTCACAGCGATGCTTTGAAGTGTACAAAATTTCACATTAAATCTCATTCAACAATATTCGCACATTCAAATTTTAGCGATAAAAGGTAAGATTTAAAAAAAAAATCAGGTTTCAGGAAAGCACCCCATTATTGACAACACCTCTGAACACTCTCCGTTCCACTAGGTAAGGCTGTTGTCATAAGGCCAATCTCGTGTCCCACGAGATAATTAACTATTCAACGCTAATGTTTCCATGTGAAGGTGTAATACCTTTAATAATATGTACTTCATCTCTGACCCGTAAATTATATACCGCATATAAACAAACTTTGAAATCTGCTGTACAATCTCCAGAAAAAAAATATGTTTTTTTTGGGGGGTGGGCATAATGATAAAGTTATATGCTAAATCTCATCATTTTCCCTCAGTTGGTTACTGAGATATGGAATTTTATATTGAGGCAGACAAAAGTAAACATAATATAGTTCAGAAAGCAATGGCAAACTAGTGAACTAACACTTGCTAAGACATCAACAACAGCAAAAATGCTGGTGTTGACTGCAAACGTCCTGTGTTTTGTTTGTCCATCAAGAATGATAATGACCATTCATTTCATCCAGCGGGGTTGAAAATATGAGGTCGTGAGTTCTAAGATGGCTGATAAGGCCTATTTTGGCTCGAAATGTTCTTTGACAATGTGGACAAAGAATGCTTGACGTTTCTGGAGGAGGATTTTCTGCAGTGTTTTTCTGTTCTATCTTTTCTTCACAGCTTTTGCAGTCCTGGTTGCCTCACAAGTGACTGCACCCTTGCGTAATGATGCACGCCACGAATTTCGGTCTCTGGCTGCAGTCTCCCATGTGTCATGATGAATTCCAAAAGCATTCAGTGAGATTTTCAGTGTCTTTAAAGCGTTTCCTCTGGCCGCCTTGGGAGCGTTTACCACAACGCATATCGCCGTAAAAATTCGTTTAGGGAGCCTGTGATCTGTCATGCGAGTCAAGTGACCAGCCCAGCGAAACTGAATCTTCATTAGTAGAGTGTGGATACTGGGCATGGACGCTCTTTCTAGGACTTCAGTGTTTGGGATCTTGTCTTGCCATATAATCTTCAGTAACTTCCTAAGGCAGACTGTGTGGAAGTGGTTTAATTTCCTAGCGTGTCGCTGATAAATAGTCCAGGCTTCACATGCATATAGCAGTGTGGATAATACAACTGCTTTGTAGACTTTCAGCTTTGTTTGCAGGCTTATTCCAATTCTGTCCCATACATTCTTGTACAGTCTGCCAAAGACCGCGCTGGCCTTGGAGATTCTTGCATTCCCTTCATCATCAATTGTGGCAGCTTGTGACACAATGCTGTCAAGATAGGTGAATTTGTCCACAACACTTAGACTATGACCATTCACTTTGATATTTGGCACAGTGTGATTATTCCCTGGAGCTGGCTGGTACATAACTACAGTCTTCTTCAAATTGATATTGAGCCCAAAATTGGCAAGGCATGTGAGAAAGCTGAAACTTTATGTTGCAAGTCCGCCTCTGAGTTGGCGTACGCAATCATCAGCAAACAGGAGCTCTCTGATGGTGTCGCTGTCAATTTTGGTTTTAGCTTTCAGCCTTCTGAGATTGAATAACTTTCCACTCATGCGGTAGTTGATGTCTATTCCGATGTCGTTGTTCTTGAAGGCATTCGTCAACATAGCTGAAAACATGAGGCTAAACAGTGTTAGTGCCAGGACACATCCTTGTTTCACTCCATTGGTGACAGGAAAGGACTAAGACAGTTCACCATTTTCCTGTACTCTTGCCTGCATGCCAATCTGAAATAGCCGCACTATTTGGACAAATTTTCGTGGACAGCCATATTTTGCCATAATCTTCCACAGACCTTCTCTGATGACTGTATCAAAAGCCTTGGTAAGGTCAATGAAAATGGAGAACATTTCGCAGTTCTGTTCCTGACATTTCTCTTGCTTGCAGCGAAAATCATGTCAACAGTTCCACGTTCTTTTCTGAAGCCACACTGGCTCTCGGGAAGAAGACCTTGATCGAGATGTGCCGTGAGGCGATTGAGAAGAATTCTGGAGAGTATCTTCCCTGTAAATGAAAGCAAGGAGATGCCTCGGTGGTTGCCACAGGATTGGCGGTTTCCGTTTCGTTTGTAAAGGTGGACTATTGACGCGTCGTTAAAATCTTGTGGCATGGTATCGTTCACCCATATGTTTTTAAAGACTTGGTGAAGCTGCCCTGTTAGGACCGACCCACCTGCCTTGTATATCTCTGCCGGGATGGAGTCCGGACCAGGTGCCTTGCCGCTGGAGAGTTGCTGGATGGCTTTGTTTACTTCCACTATGGTTGGCAGGTCATCAAGTGTATCATTGATGGGAACTTGAGGAAGGCAGTTGATGGTTTCATCAACGAAGAAGGAAGTTGAATTTAAGATGTAAACGCCCTGTAAAGGATATGCAACTAACTAACCTAATCAGGACTAACAAAATGCACCAAGCAATGGGACACAAGTAAACCTTGATTTGATCTTCTTCGCCTGTGCCCCTTTTCGGACGCACTTATGTTAGTCCTCATAAGGACAGGTCCTGAAAAAAGCCCGCCAAACTCGGTTTAATATTCGCCCAAATAGTGTTGTTTGGTGCTTTCTTATGGTAATAATAATGACAGCCCCTGAAAAGGGTCCGCTAAACTCAATCTGGCTCACGCTTAGATCGTGGCATTGTTCCCTCATCATTTCGTGATTTAGTCCTAAAAACGACTCCACCTGCAAAGAGCCATATACACTAGATTGAATCTTTGCTTGTGTTAATTGTTTGGCTCGTTCTTGTGTTAGTCCTGATAAGGACAGGTACTGAAAAGGGTCCGACGCACTTTGTTCAATCTTTATTTGTGTTACTTTAGTTATGCTACTTTATTTGTGTTACTTTATTTGTGTTACTTTGTGTGTGTTACATTGTTTGGCACCGAAAAGGACTCATCCTGAAAAGGGCCCTCCCAACAAGTTTTAATCTTTGCATGTGTTCCTATGTTTGCTGCTCTCTCATGTCCATCTTGTTATGATCGATACCAACCTCTTCTTGCAAAAGCCATGCTTTTCTTCAGTGTTCTTGTTAAGTCGCTATGCGGCTTAATGTGGCCAAACTATTTCAGTTTCCAGGGCTTGATGCTTTTCTAAGCTACTTTTCTACGATGTTCAGATGTTGTGGCATGCCAGCATTTCCTATTTTTGGTCTACAGTCTTCTCTGAATTTGTAACATTTAAGTTGGAAAGCTCCGATTTTCGTCTTTAGTGATTGTGAAATGGTCCACGAATCACATACGCATTTTATCAAAGGAAATAACACAGATCCTGGAAAATGTTACTTTAATATTTCCCACAGTTGCGCCAAGGAATCTTGATACTATTTAACCTACGCGTTTCTATTTCAGCCGGCTTTGTGGCGAACGGGTAACGAACGCAATTGATTATTCCGCATACCGCGTTCGAAACACAGCTGTGGACGATTCGGAAGCAGACCGCGTTGCGTTGGTTTCCCCTACAAAGGTATTAGTGCCGGTCATTCAGAAAGCAATGGCAAACTACTAATTGTAGTATTCGCCAAGTAATCACGAACAGCCAAAAAATTATGGGGTTGACATCAATGTCCTGTAAAGAATATGCAACTTTATTGCTATTACAGTCTACGTCTAACGTTTTGTGAACAGTTACCCCCCCCCCCCCCCCCCCCACCCCACCCACCCCAACCCCATGATGCTGATTATGGAGCAAACACATTCAAAGTGTTTGACATTTTCAATAACTTCTTTGTTGATTGTGATTATTTGTTGACATGTAGTTTTACAGGGCCGGTCTCTCTGGCTGAGGGGTTACAACACTTTCTCCGTAATCCCGTTCATCACGCAGAGTCTCGTAGCCGGAGAGAACTGGGAGCGGTTCGACCCCCGCTGGTGACTTGCGGGATACTGAGCCGACCGCTCAGAAAGCAATGGCAAACTACTGAGCGTAATCTTGCCAAGAAATCAACAGACAGCTGAAAGATGCTGCTGTTGACAGCGATGTCCTGTGAAGGATATGCAATTAATAAAAAAAAAGTTTTACAGGCAGTGTAAATACATACAATGTAAAATAGCATACATGCAACATAAAGAAATCACATAAAGGAAACAAATCAAATTTAACCCTGTATATCTTTATTTCCAAAATCTGACAGATTTTTTGTTTGCTTGAAAACAAAAACAAAAAACATTATTGTTACATCGACGATTATGGCCCATTTTATGTACTGACGGGAACTTACGTGGACACACTTTTAAACGATGTTGCTAATAATTTGTATTGCCATCCCGAAAACCAACGGAACATGTCTTGGTGGTAAATTTAACTGCGAAACTGTTGCAGCGCCAAATCTAATAGGCGATCGAGCACGTCTGGACAGAATGCATTCAAACATGGCTTTACTTTAGTATTTGTTTTGTAGTATGTATGTGACCCCTAACAGAAACAAACGGAAATAATACACGATAATAATGTTAAGCTGTTGCACTGTCTAAATACACTAAATATGTGTGTTAACTTAAAAATTTAAATTAGCGTAATTCTTTCAGAACAAATGTATCATCACGGAATGTACCATTCCTAATCACTGCTCAATTATTTCTCTAGGCTGAGAAGTAAACGGTTGCTTGCCAACACGGTTGCCACAGTATACAGACTAAGATATGTATTTCACCTTAAATCGACATACCACGATATTTATTTCCCTTAAAATCGATTACTTTACCAAGAATTGAACACGTACTCGGCGGTTATGGAGGCCGACAGTCTAAGCCTCGGCATCATGCTCCTCACACAGCTTAAGTCTTTCCCAATAACTCAACTATACTGCATTTTCTAGTAGAATGGTTTGCATTTTTTTTTTGGGGGGGGGGGGGGGGGGAACATTGTAACATTTTCATTTTTCCTCTTTCATAATCATTTTCTTTGTCTTTTGCCACATTAGGTATCATTAAGACTGAAAATTATTTAATGTTTAAACATATTTTGCCATTTTCAAACACATTAGTTTGCACTATGAACTGAAAAATGTTTAAAAGATTCAATTTTTATGTATGAGATGTTTGTTTCTAACACAGTGGCTAACATTAAATACACGTTTTCAAAGAATAGTCTTATATAATTGGATAACATTAAGGTTTGAAAATTAGTTAAATTGTATTCGAAATGCCCTTACAATTGTTCAGTACTTTAGTTGGCACAGTAGACTCAGAAAGATGTTTTAATACGTCCTTTTTACCCTATGGAACCTAAAAGCCCAGCTTGTTATATTTTTTTCTAAATTGCTGGCTCCAACATTTTCAGTGACTCTTAGATCTAAAGACTATGCTTTTAGAATGTTACGAAAAACAAATTACTTTCACAATTTTCGTACTGCAATAACCTCTTATGTTAGGGGATCAAAACAAATTAAATGTGTTATCCGAAACAAAATACGATGTTTGCAACTTTGATTTAAATACTCTCCGATATCTGTTCTATCATGATCACCACAAACACCATCATCAAAATCAATTACGAAGGTTAGAGAAGGCTTTTAAGGGCCATTCGTATTAATACTTTCTAATGCAATTTGATTTCCAAGATCTAGTCACACATACTATTGAGTAAGACAGTCATATTACAATCTATTCTGCCTTCCGTTGTAACGGATACAGCGATTAAATAGGACGCTTGGATTAAAATAAAATAATACACTTTCAGTTAAGAGTTCGGTTTGGTCACTCAGTAATTTCAGGTAATATATACAAACAGATGAGAGAGCATTTGACTCATCGCATCAAACAGAAGGATTCGTTTAATCAAACGGAAACACATGAATTCTTCCTGGTGGTGGTATTTTGTTTATAGACGTAAATAAAGCTGACCTCTTGAGATGGATCACACGGGTAGTCTATTATGTTAATTAGAGGCTGATAATTCAATGTTGTTTGTTTCTTCTTCTTCTTCTTCTTCTTCTTCTTCTTCTTCTTCTTCTTCTTCTTCTTCTTCTTCTTCTTCTTCTTCTTCTTCTTCTTCTTCTGCTTCTGCTGCTGTTGTTGCTGCTGCTGCTGTTGTTGCCAGTTCTTCTTCAGCCACTTCCTTTTTATTTTCTCAGAATACATTGCCATTTCGCGTGTATTGATTTCTTAACTAATGTTGTGCCAGCTGTTTAATATTATAACATTTATTATTTCTAGGTATACACTGCAAATGTGATAGTGATAACAAATCTCACTAACGTGTTATCATAATAACAATAAAGATAACATTTATAAAGCTGTCTCACTGTACTATCAGATACTTCAGCTGATATATCTAAATGTGTATGCTGACCTAGGCAGCCACAATAAAACAATTTAAGTATTGCGACATATCAAAAACTTTCTTACTTTCGCCTTCAGGCTCTTACAAACACAAATGAACATGCATAAGAAATATGCACATATCTGCAAAAGCTGATGTTATCCATTCTGTTGCTTTTGTTTAAAAATTTGATCGTCTCCGGTGACGCTGTGTCTAGTCATACATGTTTGTATGTGTTTGCGACAACATAAAGAAGAGAGGACGAAACCTTTCGAAACGTTACTAAATGTAACTGCCATTGTTATCAACTGCCGGACTCCGTCGCAAGGGCGTTTTGGACGCGGTTCGTAATCCCTCTTACCTGCGTTCGAAACACAACTGCGACCGATTTGGCAGCAGACCGTGTCGCGCTAAGTTTTAACGTGATGGTAAGGGAGCCGGTCGTTCAGAAAGCAATGGCAAACTATTGAACGTAAACTTGCCAAGACATAAACAGCAGTGCTGGTGTTGACAGGTGTCCTGTAAATAGGATATACAAAGCAAACAAAAAAAAATTGTTACTATCTACATCAGTATTGTGGAACAATGTCTGACACAACCGAACTTCTATTTGTAATATTGGAATGCAACAATGGTTGCAGATACAATAAATTATATATAGCTTTTATTCCCTAAATTAATTATATCTAACAATAAGGTCAACATAACGTGCCACAAAAAGTCAATCATAAATAGAGATTTACGCAAGAAAAGAAAACAAAACAAAAGCAAAATAACAAAGAAAACAAACTTTGTTTTAAAGTTCTTGTTTGAAATGTGAGTTAACATATATAGTGGAATTTCTTCGATAATCTTGTCTATGGCACTATCACGTGTTGTCTTTGATGAGCAGCGCTGTAGAACGTTGTTCACTGATGCGAGCAAGGAAACAAGTGGCTCGACGCGCATCAAGATGGCGCAATTACGTCAGAGTCTGTGTAGTGTGTGCTGCCTGAGCAACGCTGCTTTTCTCGCCCTGGGCTTCTGGTGCGAAATCTGTTGGGGAAAGTAACAGTAACTTATGAAATCGCTGCATTGTTTATGTTGATAGAAAGCAACAGTAGTTTATTAAATTGCTGCATTGCTATGTTGGAAGTAAGCATCAGTAAATTGCTGCATTATTTTCTGTTGATAAAAAGCAACATCAATTTATTAACTTGTGGCATTATAATGATGAGATAAAGAACAGTAGTTTATGAAATTGCTACATTGTTCTGTTGGAAGAAAGCCACAATAGCTTATTAAATTAGGACATTGTTGTACAAGGTAAAATGTAGCAGTGGTTAATGGAATTGCTACATTATAAACTTATAAAACACAAACGCTACTGTAATTAGATACTACTTGGTTAGTTTAGATTGAAGATGTTGCGTATGGTTTTTGTTTGTTTGTTTTAGATGTATTATTGTGTCGCATAATCTGTCATCTTCAGGGATTTAAATAACTGTAAGGGCAGCTCCTCATCGAGAGGCATTATTTAAGAAACTAATCAACAAACCTGCACTGCAATTTTACAATTATACTTAAGTAATCCACGCAGCCGCTAAGCAGTTGGTTGCGGGAACGACGTTTTAGAAATTCGAAATAATGTATTCCTTTAGTCAATTTAAGCACAGAAACCGCAATCAATATATTGCATGATTTCTTGCCTGGCATAGTTTGCTGCATGTCGTCAGGTGAGTACTGTAGAGTTGTATATCACATGAAGTGAATAGATGAGTCATATTATGGCGGAAATACTAACCAAACTATGAAACAGAATGATTGCATTTGACATGTGCGATTATCATGGAGGTACCTAATGTTCCACATTAAAACAATATCAGTGACTATGTGTTTTAAGTATTTCAGGCAAAGCACAATTCATCAGTTCACTTTGTATGATATATAATTCTACAAGTATGATTCTGTAGAGATGCAGCGAAATGTGCCAGGCAATAAATCGTGCAACATCTTGTTTGTGGCTTTGTATTTAAATTCACCAAGAGAATACATTGTTTTCTATCCAGTTTTTTTTTTTGGGGGGGGGGGGGGGGGCGGAGGGAGTAGAAATGAAAGAAAGGCAGACAAACAAACAGACAGTCAGGCAGATAAAAAGAAAGAAAGAAAGAAAGAAAGAAAGAAAGAAAGAAAGAAAGAAAGAAAGAAGACAGACAGACAGACAGACAGACAGACAGACAGAAAGAAAGAAAGAAAGAAAGAAAGAAAGAAAAAAAGACAGAAAGACAGAAAGAAAGAAAGACAGAAAGAAAGATAGACAGACAGACAAAAAGGAGGAGGAGGAGGAGGAGAAGAAGAAGAAGAAGAAGAAGAAGAAGAAGAAGAAGAAGAAGAAGAAGAAGAAGAAGAAGAAGAAGAAGAAGAAGAAGAAGATGAAGAAGAAGAACAACAACAACAACAACAACAGCAACAACAACAACAAGAGGCGACAGGCCATGTTCTATCTACTACACTATCGTGATTCCAAGCATGCTTAAAGAACTGACTCTCTTGTCATTTGTGGCTTCGTATATCTACACCTTTTCCTTTGCTTCTATCAGTGCCAATCAATATGTAGCATTAATTGATCACGCCCACCATTTACTTCTCAGAACGGACGTCTTCAAAAAGCCCTGATAGATTTCATCTCAGCCAAGAATGAAGTGTTCATAATGTTAGCACAATCGACCTCTCTTTCTTTTTTTCTCTTTGAGTGTTTGTTAATACTCTCTAACAATGAACTGACAGAAATGAAGGTCCAATCTAGCTGGGCAACCGAAAACGAATATGGGAAGATTTAAATCCCGTTAGCCCAATGAGACCAAGTTTATGGCTAGGTTCTCTCTTTTATAGCTTCCAGTACAAAATGGAGAGGAAAAAACAACACATACAAAAGATTATATTACCAAAATCCGGAAACGATAATCAGAAATACATAGAGACATGCACTGCAACCACTAGGAGATAGATGGGTAAAATAACAAATAGGACAGAGAGAAAGATACGTAGGGAAACAACTTAAACAGAGCTGATGACAAGATGGCAGGTGCAACCCCTACACCGGTCAAATGGACTGAAGTGTTAACTTCTCGTCCTTGAATTTGGGAAGTAAATTACAAGTACCTCTGAAGTCGGTGTGAGTTCGACTTATGGCGTGTTACATTGGTACAGTAACCAATCAGACACATGTAAAGTAATAACTAATACATAGTCATGAACAGTAACAGCAGTTTGAGACATGTAAAGTAGCAGCTAATACAGAGACATGTAAAGTATAAGCTAGGACATAGACATGTATACTAACTGTTAGGACAGAGCTACACGTAATGTAACAACTAAGATAGAGACATGTAGGATAACAACTAGGACACATGTGTAAAGTAACCCATAGGACATACTACGTAAAAGTAAAAACTAGGACAGCAATGAGCACACTAGTAATTAGGGCAGCATGACAAGAAAATAATAACTAAGTCCTGAAGGAATACATGAACACGAATATGTTTATTCATATACAGATTGGCCAATCAACGAATAGTGGCAACTTTTGTAAGGATAGTGTTCTCATGGTATTATAAGAATAGATGTATTTTTAAACTGATTTCCTTTTAATACGATGGCACGCGAATGAAGGTACTCTTAACCAGGTATTGTTTCACTTATGTTCATGATGCCAAAAGGACACGTAAATGACGTTATTTTTAAACTGACAGTGTTTAATTCAAATCAGCTTCACGCACTCACAGTAACACGCGATTCGTGTTATTTTTTTTAAATGACATTGTTTAAAACGTGTTCCCCTCTTACTTTATTTAATTTTTAATGTTATTTCCTGCTGCAGTTTCCTGCACTGAGTTGTGATGTGATTAGCGCCGTCACATTGTGTAGGCCTAGAGCAAGGAGGAAGTGGCAAGCGACGAGCCCTGACTCAGAAGTCGTGTCCGACCGTAAGTGTGATATTACCAGCAGAGTTCCCTACCCACTGCGCTAGCGCGCACGTCATAAAAATAAATGCTCTTACTGCTGACACACTTCGGACTACAGAATATACAAGATAAATAATTTCTAACTGTTTCTGTACATAATGCCCATATATTTTAACCTGTGGATAATGCCCATATATTTTAACCAGGAGATAATGCCCATATATTTTAACGTGTAGATAATGCCCATAAATTTTAACCTGTAGATAATGCCCATATAGTTTATCCTGTAGATAATGCCCATATATTTTAACCTGTAGATAATGCCCATATACTTTAACCTGTAGATAATGCCCATATATTTTAACCTGTAGATAGTGCCCATATATTTTTACTAGAAGACTGCATACAACTGTCATTAGGTCAGTATGGCCGAATGGATAAGAGCGCTCGTTCATAAACATCCGGACTGCCGATGAAAAGATAGCAGGTGCAACCCCTACACCGGTCAAATTAACTAAAGTGTTAACTTTTCGTCCTTGAATTGGGAAGTAATTTACAAGTACCTCTGAATGTCGGAGATGAGTTCGACTTATGGCTCGGGATACTGGTAATCGGAAAAGCTAATCCACACGCAAATCTCAGTCCCGTGGATTAAAAATAGTTGCACATGTATGGTATTATCAGTCACATTCGCTACCGCCATAGGTAAAAGTTATTATGCCTTTTTAAAGCACAAACTATCGTCTGTCAAGACGGCAAGGTGCCAATGAATGAATGGACTACGCTTGAGTTCAAAACAAGCGAAGGATACAAAAATACTTGCATTAAAGAAAACAAAATTTAAACGAAGGGAAAAATACATTTTCATATTTTCGGTTGTGGACCACTTAATGTTAGTTGCATGTCCTTTACAAGACGTCCCAATCAACCTCAGCGATTATTGACAGTTTGTGATTTTCTAGACAATTTATTTTCAGAAGTGTGCCGTTCCTTACTGAACGGTCGACGCCCATACTGTTGTAAAATTCAAGGCTGAGCGACTTACTCCAAACTCGCATGTGACTGGTCCGATCCAGCCCGATATGTCGGGATTGTGAAACGGTGTTCCTTACCCCTAAGCCACAGTCGCCGATATACGGACTGCCTCTTGGCATTAATCTCGGACGGCCTCACCAGACTAGTAGACATATATTCACACACACACACACACACACACCCACACACACACACACACACACACCCACACACACACACACACACACACCCACACACAACACACACACACACCCACCCACACACCCACACACAACACACACCCACACACACACACACACACACACGAGCCCACGCATCTTCTAGACACAACAGAAACACCTTCTCTTCTCCACTAACAAGTCCGTATGGTTATACATGAGAACATGGTAGGTCTCAGAATATGGTTAGATTCGCAGCAACAATGTTAATTTTACAAGATTCTGACATTTAGCCACAAGAAAAAGTAAATATGACACACTGCAAATATATTGCGAATACGTGAACATTATAATTTAGAATATCCAACAAGTCCATAAAGCCAAATACAATTTTCGATAAGTAAATAGTAATTAATGTTGGAGTAAGCATGGTGCGAAGTTTGGAACAACGCATATGGTTGGGAAGCTACGTTCTCTGCAGACGGACGATAGGAACGTTATGATAGAAACTAAAAAAAGAAAAAAAAAATGAATATTAAAAATGTTTCTAATAATATAAAGCTACTAAACCATGTATAGAACACGAACAGTCAGATTACTACGAGCATGCATATTACCCATGACAAGATCTGGATCTGTAACTTCAATATGCAGCATAGTGAACAACATACACCAGCCTGCACATATAATTCTTTCACACAAGTATAAACATGCATTGCACGGAAAGAAGAATAAATATTGAGTATATGCTCGTAGAATAATATTTTACATACCATTTGACTGTGACGTTATTATTATACTGTCGCCTTAATTTTTTTTTTTTTAAATCAGCCCTGATGGAGATTTGAGTGCACGACCATCGGGTCGGCAGGCGGAAGAAGTGCTTAAATCATAACATAATTTGATGTCGGTCATTGTTACAGCAGCACTGTCGGTCTCACACGTACAATCTTTCAGTTTTATTGTTCAGATTAACGTACAACATAAATAATATAACGGACCTTTTTCACGTCTTGAGAAGTAATTGGTATTTCATCATCTCATATCATCTTGTTCCTCTTGTACCTTGCGGTGTCGAGATGAAGGATAAACAGCTGGAGAATGCCCGTTTAAGGGCTTCATATATCGTGATTCCCAAGCGTTCTGTTATTCCCTCTGTCCATCGTTTACATGGGCGGCGTCTTCTTCTGGTTTCGTTTGGTTTGTAAATCATTGCTTGTTACGATATACTGTTAGTTGGTAGCTTAGCTATATGGCCAACAAATTTAACTTGCTGTTCTTTCTGAAGAAATATAGCGCTGCTATATCTCCCACTTTAGTCCTGATTTCTTCGTTTATGATTTTCCCTCTTCTTGATACATTGAGATTTATTCTCAGGAATCTCATTTCCGTTGTCGTAATTTTTCTTTTATTCTCTTGTATGCTATTATCCAGGCAGAGTTGGTAGAAAGATTGTGTTATAAAGTGTTTTTTAGTACCTATTACTATGTGTTTGTTCTTTGTATTGGTGCCATTTCTGTCCAAATATGCTTTTTATTATTTTTTTTCCAGCAGGAAAAAGTCCCCTGCCGGCTTGCTAGGCGATTTGCTAGGAGAAGCAAATCTGACCTAGGGGATTCCGCCCTCCCTGGCGAGCCAGAGGTGGCTCATGACCTCGCGGTCATGGTTTCCCGGCCAACACCACAGTGACTTGTGTAGTCTGCGGGTCATAAGCAGGCTACTAATTTTCATTATTCACCCCTCCTGAGATAGGCTAGCTGATCTTACCCTGCTGGCTGTAGGACCACGCGCAGTCCACACCTTGTAGCAGTATTTGGTATATGATGCTACAACTATAATTTTAAAGATCAATTGGCACTCGATGGGTGATGTAGTGGACATCACATAGGTCACCTTTACTTCCCAGAAAGTTTGCTGGTACACACTTTAGGCTGGGCCGACCTAAGAACCCAGACACGCATTGATAGTGATTCCAAAACATGGCCTCCAGGCAGGCGGGCTAGCGAATTAATGATCGCGCTAAAGCGGATTGGAGATCTACTTATGAGAGTACTGGTCACGAGTTGCTAGTTCCGTATATTTACAGACTAATCGGCACTCGACGGGAGTAGGCACGATGTGGACGCCACCACGTCGGCAGTCATTCTTTCCAAAAACATGTTCTGGCACGTATGCTAGGTTGGGTCGACATAGAAGTCCAGGACATTTGCGAATTATACCCCATAACTACCGAGCCGACAAGCATGTGTGCTAACAACCCAAGTTACCCAAAGTAAATTATGTGGTGGTGTTGTAAATCCTAGTCCGAATGTTAAACATTCTATTGATCCCTTTGGTTGACCCTTTTTTTAAGAACAGCGTGTTGTGAACCAGCGTAAGAAATAACAGAAAAATATTTCACCGAGCACATTTTTTATTAGTGTGTTAGAGAAACTCTTTATATTAAAATAAGGAATTAAAGAAAACTCGGGGGAGATGTTAATAGAAACCACTTACTTTTGCAGATCGTACATGTTGTATACAATAACAGAATTCATAAATAAAGCCACATGTATTGTTTGACCCTGATAGAAGTAGAATAAGGAAGTACAGACTAGAGGACGCACTAAGCACCATACAACTATGTTGTTATCATTATCATATTGTCTAGTGCGTCCTCTAGTCTCTAATTCCTTCTTCTACTTCTTTGAACCCCCAAACAATACCTGTGTGTTTATTTATAATACGTACTAAGCAAATTCAGGTCAGTATGTCACAAACACCAATGTAACGTGTATTTCTAATAGCTGTCAAAATTGCTACCACCCGCAGAGACACCATGCGGAAATGAATTTGTCGAGCGCTAATTGCTAGTTCTTTGTAGTGCCTGATAATTTGCCAAGGAGTGCCAATTTTGTTCCGCTGCCAGACAGGACATCCAGCGAAACTTGCATACGCACGTCAGGCGAGAATTATAGGCAACTAATGATGCGGTGATTGTAAATTACATGTGTTATTACATATCTTAACATTGAGTGCACAGGAAGAACAAACACAAATTTAAATTGAATCTGCAATCACAAACCTGTTTTTGAAAGCACGTTAAAGCAGGTGTGTAATTGTTTATACATCTACCATTATTATTATTATTATTATTATTATTATTATTATTATTATTATTGAATATCGCACTGTGACGTGTAAACTCTAACACACACACACACACACACACACACACACACACACACACACACACACACACATATAATAGCGTTCGATACGTAGCCGAGACCGATTTGTGCAGCAGACAGTATCGCGTTGTGTTATAACGTGTTGATATGGGAGCCGGTCGTTCAGAAAGCAATGGTAAACTACTGAACGTTAAAAAAAACTTGCCTAGTACATCAACAGCAGCTGAAAAATGCTGGTGCAGACTGCAACGTCCTGCAAGGGATATGCAACGTATACACTTTTACACTATTTAGTGAGTTTGCCAGATGGCAAAGTATACTGGTAATAGGGATAGCTAATCCACATGCGAAAGTCTGCCCGGTGCACTAGAAGTAGTAATACGTATGTGGACAACTCTTGAGTTCAAAGCCAGTGAACGAAACAAAGAACAAATAATGAAGCAATCAATAATAATACACTTACAAATAAAGATAAAGCATTATAGACGCGTTCGAGAAAGGCATAGATAAATACGTGCATGCGTCGGTATAGAGAGTGGTGAACTGTGTCTGTCTTGTGTATATAAGCGACTAAGAGCATGCCTACACTAGTCTTGTAAAATCTGCAATAGATCTGAGTTTCTAAATTAGCATGTCTATGAAATCTTGACTTCTCATTTCAATTGCAATTTATGGGCAAGGGAACATTATCTGAGGTCCATATCGCCAAATGCGTGCGAAAGGCCTTAATACTTATGACCAATACAATTTTTATAGTTTTCGTTTCGTTTAATCCTGCTCTTAACTTGTATAGTTCACGTATAGCCAATCTTAATTTAGGTTGAAAAAAGTTAGATGCATGTGCTTTACAGGAGGTTACATTCACCCCATCATTTATTGGCTGCTATGTTTATTTATTAAGCAATTTTATTATCAGTAGATTGCTAAGGCTTTCTCTACGGCCGATGCTCATGTCATCAAAATCAACGAACATCTATTTGTTTTCAAATCGCATATAGCTAATTTGAAATCATCGACTTCGTATGTCGGGCGATAATTGTGAAACGGCGTTCACTAACCTATACGTCACTTCAGCTTAGTTAAAGGAATTAACTGGTCTTTAATTAACTAACATAATGGATTTATGAAAAGTAAAAGAGGCATAACATTTCTACGTAGATGAGCATGGTCGATTGGATAAGAGCGCATGTTCTTAAACATCCAGTGTGCTGATGCCGAGGTGAGGGGTTCAACCCCTACACCGGAAAGTTGGACTAAATATCGTCCTTGACTTGGGGACGTTAATTACAAGTATCTCTGAAGTCGGAGTGGTTTCGTCTGATGGCGAGGGACAATGTTAATGGGTAAAGCTAATCCGCACTCAAAATTCAATCCATCACTACTAGAAGTAGTGTGTAAATAAAAAAAAAGGGAATAAAATAACATATCTACGATCTTTAAGAGGTAATCACATTTGTGGTTTAGACCTGATTCTTACAGGGCTGTTTGATTTGTTTGTCTCTCCCACCTTAGTAATCTGTAAATGTGCCCTAGCAATCGCATATCTACTGCTGGTTTTCAAACATTTATTAACTGGTACCCGTAGAGAATGCAAGGACAAAACGGGTGTGGAATAATCACCAGTGACGAGATTGTTGAGAGGGTAGGTCACAAAATGAGAACACCTATTAAGTACAATTACAAAGTCTTTTCTCGCCGCACAATCATGCAGAAAAACATTTTTAAAAAAACATAACGGAAAATAAAATAGAGGCGGAGATGAACAAATGGGGAGGGTATGGTGGGAACTGCAGTAGATGGCAACCAACTGGAGGGCTTGGCGGGATGTGGTTGATTGTCTATGGCCCATTGGAGGAAACAAGGTAGAAGACAATTGCGCTAATAAAATGTGGGCTCTACACCAGTTCCACCAATTTGTCACATATACGATGCAGTATAATAAAAGTATGATAACCAGGTTAGAAGAACCCAGACAACACCGCGTCCGTATCCCACAATACTTCAAATCAACCCTGTGTTTAGCGCAGTTTGGAGTCGTTTCCTCCGACACCATGAATACATATTCTTTGTGAATTTAACATCGTCCATTCCTGTTATTCACGCCGTGAAACTATCCCTATTCTATTTGTTCTTGGCCTGTCTGTATATATCACAAAACATTAATCACCTACTCAATTTATAAATCATATTCTATATATTGAGATATCTAAGACGTTGCAGCAGAATAGGATGTAAGTGTACGTTGTCTACAATGGAATTGTGACGCTATGCACACAATTATTCTCGCAGCAATCTCGCCAAAATACGAATGATTTCTGGCAAGTCCCCTGATTATATGTACTGGCTTTTAGCGGCTTCGCACGACAAGACATACAGAGAGACAGTCATTGACGAACACGAATCCCTGTTGGAGGCTCGGTGGTGCCAGAACTATATTACAGACCTTGGATGTTCACGGGAGGTAATAACGCTCTCTTTGTTTGTCAGGGGAAAATTACTCCATTTCCTTTATCCTCACATACCAGGCAGTCTAGGGCAAGCGAGCTACAGGACCTCATTTTGTATGCAAATACCCGCTCCTCTCATTGAACGAGTGTTGACACGATTTTGCTTGTGTTGAAAGAAAACACTGAAGACAGTTTTATACCCTGATGTGATGGCTAGCCGTCAACACGGTTTTATTAAGATGTTTGCACCGAATGCCCCTTTTTTATGTTTTATTATGACCATGGATTGCACCAAGTGACGCAGAATTGTATGCGCACAAAGATCAGGGGTATAAGAATATGTCTACCCTTGCACAATATGAACTGTCATCTTTTACTGCTGATTTATAACTAAACTACACCGCAGAAGTCGGATGTGATGGCCGAAAGGCCCAAATATCGCAGCTCTGCTGTAAACAGGCACAACGCAACTACGTAGAAGAAAAGAAACACTCGGATGAATGCAGAAGAAGAATACTACACCAAAAGTGTGTGTAGTTATAATGAAGTTCTTAAGACTAAGTTGTGTAACCCCATGTCCCCAGCCATAACGCGAATAACAGCTAAAAACTGTTCTACATGTACTTACTTGTAAGCACTTTATAGATTAGCAGTTTACACCTTCGTGTATTTTACTTTGCCTCTGGTCTCGTTACTGATTAAATGCCACGAGATGATTAATCGTATTCAGCGACTTCCTGCATCTGCCATGGGTTTATATATTTCGCCGAAACGTTGTTATTGCTTTACGATACAACATTTAGTCCAATGCGAGTGTGACAATCTCTGTCACAGTTTCGGGATCTGTAAGACGAGGCAGGTCCCGCAGTTAGTGACTGCATTTTATGCCTGTTCCGCCAGCCTATCCCCAGTTTGTTGGATCAGACTGCGCTCAAAGTGCACCAGACCGTATCGTACATCTCTTCTCCGGGAACATCTGTATGTTGCTACTCTTTCCCACGTGTCTGGATCTATGCCAAGGGTTGCACATCTTGTTTACACACATCCCTGTATCGCATTTGGGGCTTCAAATTGGCCTCTTTCCATGTGGCTAGTTTTCCATAGGAGATCTTTGAGAATACATTCACCCTCCATTCGAGATACATGGCCTAGCTACCGGAGGCGTCTCTGCTTGAGGAGGGAGTGCACTGTTGTAATATTCGCTCTTTCAAGCACGTGTTTGTTTGTTATTCTGTCTTTCAACGATATGCAAAAGCACTAACGCATGCCTATCTCTTTCAGTACAGCTATTACCCGCATGTACATTCATGAATCTGTTCATTTATATTTCTGTCTGCTTGATTCGGTAGGTTTGTAAAGACTTTATTTAAGAGACACACGGCATGTATTTAACAGGAATATTAAGCTTGTATTCAATGTTTCTGTACTTACTGTGTTTCATTTTTTTGTTTATTTACAGAGACGGAGATGCAGTGGGATAGTGGTTAGTGCACTTGACTGCTATATGGGCAGTGCTCAATCCACAAGAAAGATTGGGTTATATTTTTCGTGTTCATTCATTACCACTCTGTGGTAGACACAATCTCCCAAACTTGCTACCAGACAATTCACAGGTTGTTCTGAGAATTATACATGAAGGAAATGCAATGGGGAAAGAGATGACCAACCCAGATCATATATCGTAGTCTAGAATATGTGAAGGTGTAAACTTTATATCTCAACATCATAATGTTCTATTGGTCTACCTTATTATTTGCAAATTGCTCTTGGGAAAATGTAGACGGATGGCAAATGCCAACACATATCCAGGCGCACATCACAATCCTGTAGCTATAAACCTATAAATAATATTAAAAAAAACAAAACGAAGAAATAAGGACATCAAGGTCGTATTGATATATTAACATTGAAGTAACCAGATAAAAGACAACAACAGCTGGTCGAAGTATAAACTGCAATATGGCATCCTAGTAGTTGAAAGCATGAAAAACATGTCGACGTGAAATTCAGGAGGAGAAAATTAGTACAAAATTGGATATTTTAACAATTAATATACAATTAGCAAATGCTAAATTATTAGTGAAAGAAAACAAGAAAAGACAGTTATTAATGAATGATGAAATCATGCGCGGAACTATTATACAAAGAAAGAAAGCCAACAACAATCTAGTGTGTATGTACATAAGAGACACAGAAATACACCACATATTGCTACAGAAACATAGATCCAATCAAAATCGAAGGACACTGGATGATCAAGAATTAGAACACAACACAAAAGACGAGCATGCAATTATAAGAAGTATTACAAAAAAAGAAAAAGAAAACTGATTTAACATTATACAGTTGACTTAGAGGTCAAGATGGAGAAATTATTGTTGATGTTGAGGTGAGTTTAGTTGAGCTAAGAACCGACTTCACTGCACTCAGGACATTCTCATACGCGCTCCGATTTATAGGTGATAAAACCGATATGATAAAGATGATGATGAATTGAATATATATATATATATATATATATATATATATATATATATATATATATATATATATATATATATATTCAACCTATATAGCGAAGTAATAATGAGAGAGATCAAAGAGAAGCCAGGAATACTAATCGGAGGATATAATATAAACAATATACGCTATTCAGATGACACAGTATTGATGGCGGATAATGCAACAGACCTACAACAATTATTGGACATTGTAGTATCAGAGAGTGCACAGAAAGGACTCTCCTTGAATATCAAGAAAACAGTAACAATGGTGATATCAAAGAAAATGGGGACACCAAAATGTGACATAGAAATAGAAGGTGAAATTCTCAACCAAGTGCATAATTTTAAATACCTAGGGGCACTTATAACATCAGATGGAAGATGTACAACAGAGATTAAGAGCAGAATAGGGCAGGCAAAAGCCGCATTTAAGAAAATAAAGAGTATCTTATGCAATAAGTCACTATCAATGAATGTAAGAAAGAGAGTGCTAAAATGCTATATAGAACCAGTTTTGTTGTATGGCAGCGAATTTTGGAATGTAAATGAACAAATTAGGAAGAACTTAGAAGCAACAGAGATGTGGTTTTTAAGACGAATGTTGCGAATTCCTTGGACTGCCAGAGTAACTAACAACGATTGCCTGAAAGAGGCTAATGAAACTAGAACACTATATACAACAATAAGAAAGAGACAAACAGCTTTTTTTTGGTCATGTGATGAGAAGAGAGGCATTGGAGACAACTGGAAAGATCGAGGGGAAGAGAGGCAGAGGCAGACCAAGAGAAATGATGCTGGACGGATTGAGACGGTGGCATGGAGGAATATCATCAGCAGAGCTGATGCAGAACACCAAAGACCGAGATCTGTGGAAAGCCATGAACGCCTACGCCAGCCGGCTCGGCACTTGATGATGATGATTATGTGTTTATTTATATATATATATATATATATATATATATATATATATATATATATATATATATATATATATATATATATATATATATATATAAACGTATTCTGAGGCAACTCATGATTGCTCAAGCATATTAAAAGCTGACCTAGAGATAACTATCACAATAATGACAGAAGAAAAGGCTACCTGTCCTGACAAGATAATCACGGAAATGAAAAAATCTCTATTCGACTTTGACAATGTTACTATCACAGAAATATATAATCACATATATAACATCGGACAAATCCCCAGTCACATGAAAACATCAATTTTCATCATTCTGCCTAAGAAACCAAAAGCTGCTGATTACGAAGACTACAGAACTATTAGCTTAATGGCCCGTATAACTAAGATTTTCCGCAAGATCACACATAATAGAATGTAAAATAAAATAAGGAAGTACCTGAAGGACAATTTGGATTCCGTAAAAGAACTGGCAACAGAGAAGCCATGATTTATTTAAGCGTGCTGAAATATATAGAGGCTTAGAAAAATATGTGTTGTATAGACTAGAAGAAAGCTAAACAGGAACCTGAATATATGTTGGAATATGATTCTGCTATAAAGCATTGGTTCTCAGCCAGTGGGGAATTACCCGAAGGGGGGAATTTTAGTGTGTCCAGGTGGGGGTGGTGGGGGGCGAGGAATTAAGCCTACATATTGGCAGACTCAAAAAGGCTTCAGGCACAATATTCTGGTTTTTTAATGATTGTTTTGTTTGAAGAAGCACACATTTATGACATTCTTTGACGTTTTAACTAATATTGTAATATGATTAAATGGGTGTGTTAATCAAATATTGTGAATTTAAAAAATGCACTTTTGAGTTGACAATTTCGCTGGAAAGGGTGGGGGGGGGGGGGGGGGGGGGGGGGGGGGGGGGGGGGGGCGACGTGAACATCCTACATATGGTGAAAGGGTGCACGAGCCAAAGAATGTTGAGAACCACTGCTATAAATAATCAACACCATTCCACTGGGGAGATTATAACGCTTTCACGGTCTCGGTCTGCAGTAGCCAACGCATAGTTCTCATGCTAATGGCACTAGAGGCAACCTGACTGAACGTCAGCCAGTGTTTTCCCCTATTAGTTGAGTGCCGTTCAGACCCTCTGCTCAACTCAACCTCTACCCCCCCCCCCCCCCCTTTACCCCTCTCTTCCGCTGAAATAGCTACTGCAGATGAAGATGTTTTAATCGCAGGGCTTCAAGATATCGGATTAGATGGACATCAGTTCGGATTTATGAGTGTCCATTCTGGAAAACAGATAGCAACTGCTACCGTAAAATCTCGCGTATAATACGCACGAAATTTACTCAGGTCTGCCCCTTAAAACACGGGTGCATATCATACGCGAAAACCCCAAAAATACATGTTTTTCGAGATAGAAAGTAACCTGAATGGGAAAAGTTGGCAAGTTTTTGTCTCAATTCGACAATAGAAATGAAATAGGCCATATGATTTCTTGTGTCAGACAACGTAGTTTACATGCGTGGTTGTCAATATGTGTTTTTTCTTCTAATATTAATTTAGTTGTAAAGTCTGTCAAGTTTTTATTTTTGAGCCCTAACAATGAACTCGAGAGAATGTTATTATGCAGCAGAAAATTTCTTAGTGGTTGCATATGCAGAATATAACGGTAATCGAATAGCAAGAGGACGACACAGATATAAGTGGGAAGATAACACCAAGAGTTCGATGAACACCACATGTAACCAGGGCGAGAGACAAAGGGTGTTGGACAGCCATTGTGGAGAAGGCACATGTGTCTGATTAAACCGGATTGCATAGTCGATGCTATTCATTTGTGCCATTGACATAAGCGAATAAAAACCACCCGATGTACACATATGAACATTTTACATTCAATGATATGGTGATAAAACATACGTATTTCTAAGGAAAATAATTTCAAGAAACGGGACACGATTTTAAAGAAAATAAATCGCTTGGATTGATAGATTGATTCGAGAGGCGATCTATGGGTAGGTCCATCAGCTGAACATGAGACCGGCGGTTTAGAAGCACAGTCTAAACCATCAAGTGAGCTGAGCACAGAGGATCATGTTCGCCTATGACATTTTGTATGCTGGTAAAGTAAGTGAGCTACGGCCTGTTTTACCTGTCAAACCCTTCAAATGAGCAGAGAACATAGGGTCATGTTCACCTATGCCATATTGTATGTCAGTGAAGTAAGTGAGCGTCGGCCTCTTTATCTATCAAGCCCATCAAGTGTGCAGAGCATATAGGATCATGTTCATCTATGACATTTTGTATTCCCGTAAAGTAAGTGAGTTACGGCCTCTTTTACTTGTCAAACCCTTCAAATGAGCAGAGAACATAGGGTCATGTTCACCTATGCCATATTGTATGTCAGTGAAGTAAGTGAGCGTCGGCCTCTTTATCTATCAAGCCCATCAAGTGTGCAGAGCATATAGGATCATGTTCATCTATGACATTTTGTATTCCCGTAAAGTAAGTGAGTTACGGCCTCTTTTACTTGTCAAACTCTTCAAATGAGCAGAGCACAGATGATTATGTTCACCTATGCCATTTTGTATGTCAGTGAAGTAAGTAAGTAAAGGTCTCTTTTACCTATCAAACCTATTAAGTGAGCGGAAGCACAGAGGATCATGTTCGCCAATGTCATTTTGTATGTGAACAACATTAGTAAGCAAAGGCCTCTTTTACCTGTGGAACCCATCAAGTGAGCAGAGCACAGAGGATCATGATGGCCTAAGCCATTTTGTATGTCAGTAAAGTAAGTAATCAACGGTCTCTTTTACCTGTCAAACCCATAAGGTGAGCAGAGCACAGGGGATCATGTTGGCCTATGCCATTTTGTATGTCAGTAAAGAAAGGCGAATGAGTTTACGGCTTTCGCCGTAACCCCATATATTCTCGTGAGTAAAACAGCTGCTCCCGAACCGGCAGCGGTTCGATCCGCGTTGGTAACTTACGGGGGTATGTGAGCCAGTGTTATGATTTGTGCAGTCCTGGAGTACGTGCTCTGCTGTCTGCGACGCCAATCCACATGTACACATGGCTGATTCACCAAATTAACAATCTTGAATTTTGTGTGCATGTGCTTGCGTAATCTATTGTGTCCTGTTCCGACTCGCAGAATAATGACTTGTTCCTGAGGTTTTGTTGGATTTCTGAATGCTTTGATCATTCTTTTCTTTTGGTGGTTTGTAATGGGCACATCAAGATGTTAGTCTTTTGCTCCTTCCTTAGCCAATCGATAAGCTCTGTCGTTTCTAGGTATTCCACAGTGGGATGGTATCCACTGTATGGTGACCTTATGCTAACTGCTAAGTTCAGAAAGTAGTGTCCTTAGTACTGGCAATTTCCCAGACAGGAGAGCCTCTAGTACTGATTTTGCATCTGTCAATATCACCACAGGTTGTGTACCATGGCTGGTATTTAGTAATTTCTCTGTTGCTATATTGATTGCCTCAATTTCAGCATCATAGTTAAGGCAGTACTTTCCTGTTGGTACTTCTGGCCGTGTCCATATTATTATTTGGGTATTCTATGTACACTCCAGCTCTTCCATTTCGAACAGCATTTTGTGTTGACCCATCTGTGTAGATTCGGATCCAGAGGTCCCGTGAACATTCTTCATCAAGGAAGCTAAGAGTGGGTGTTCTGAGTTGTACACTGTTCTGTTATTCCTTGTCAAAGATGTTTGGATTTGTAGTGATAGTCTATGTTCATCTTTCCATGGAATTCGCTCTGGAATAGTTTTCAGGAGAATACCAACTGTGGGCAGATCGTGGTTTCTCTGCAGAGTCGTTTGGCCTAGTGGGTAAAACTACTTCTTGTCAACCGCCCCATACCTAAGTTTTCAAATCTGTTCTTCATAGGGTGGCCTGGCAAGCTAAGGAACTTTTCTGCGTCTATTAGCGTTGTTTTATCTCTGCGCTCTCTCGGTGCTTGTGTCCTCCCCATCTTCTCCATTTCCACTATACGGGTTGATCTCATCCCTCCTGTAGTGACTCTAAGTGCTTGATTCTGAACCTTGTCCAGCTCTTGTAATGTAGTTTTTGATGCTGAACACCACGCAGTTGACCCGTATTCCAGGTGTGGTCGTGTGCTCTGTTGATAAACTTTGCTAAGTATTTTCCCACTAGCTCCTCATGTGGTTCTACTTAGCTTTCTCAGGATGGCTATTTCTTCTGGCTTTTGCTACTGTCTTAAAATCTATTTAAAGCTATGTCGACCTGGACCCAGATACATTAAAAATATGATATCCGATGTTGAATCAAACCCATTACCTCCTCGCGGGGAGGCGTGGGTCTAGCCATTATGCTACCGCAGCTCCCATTTTGAATGGCAATGATGGTTTACTATCTTTACAAATGTGTCTGTTAGATTTACTGTTAATCTACCTGCCTGCCTGCCTGCCTGCCTGCCTATCTAGCAAGCACTTCCTTCCCTGTCGTTTTTATATGTTGACATGTTTTGCTGTCAGTTGATATATTTGCACGTCTATACCAACATGCATATATAGTATATTGCTTGCTGGTCCCGAATAACCCTTCCCAAAGAAAGGTAAACAGAAGAAACACAACTACATCACAAAACAACAAGACATGTACATCAAGTTTTTGATAACCCAAAGAACGCTGAGTGCCCTTGTGTAGAAACAAGAATAATAACTTTGAACAGCAACACAAAAGCATGCGAACCACTTACATTAAGCCTAGTGGATTGCTCGAACTATGAACGGACTTCCGCTGAAAGCACCGCAGATGAATAAAATCCTTCAATGACCATCGGCAGCCGAATAATACTACTCCGAAAATCAAAATCTCTAGGCTTTAAAGAAGTGAATGTAAAAAATACGTTAATAGTTTGCGTGCTTTGGGTAAGCCGAGCAAATTATACTGCCATTCATTTCTTCTCGAAGGATGTGCAAATTGATGCAGGCACGAAATGGAGGTAATTTCAGAAAATGAATTGATTCATATTGAGATTTTGATTAATCTAAAGCCATAGTTTAATTCCATATATTTCCCCGTGTGGGTGGTTTGTTTCCCTAACGCTATTTCCCAGCGTCTCCAATAGATGTACAGATTGTATGTTGAGTAATTCCGCGCAACCGCATAGATAATAACTACTTTATTTTCTCAGAGAGAACTTGGTCTGATCTTGTTCTTTCTTAGAAATAAGAGTCTATCTTATTTTATTTTAACTCTTAGATGTGTATTTAGATTTACTACTAGATACGGAGAGCGGCAATAGTGTAGCGTGGCTTGACGCTCTCCTGCCGGCCGTCATGTATTGGATGCACATCGGTTGGGTTAATGTTGTAAAATTAACCATGGCTCCCAGGTCCGACCCGCCTAAAATTTAACAGTAAATGTATTGCAAAGTAATGATTACTTCGAAGACCGATGCCGATTGGTCTAAATAAAATAGGCCTAGCACTATTTACTTGCCCGCTCCGGGACGAAGGATTTACGAACGCAATTCGTGATCCCGCATACCACGGTCAAGAAACACAGTTGTGTGCAATTTGGCAGCAGACCACGTGGCGTTGTTTTTTTTTTTTAACGAAATGATATGGGCGCCCGTAGTTCAGAAAGCAATGACAAACTTCTGAACGTAAACATGCCAAGAGATTACAACAGCAAACCATGCTGGTGTTGACTGCAACGTCCTGTAAATGATATGCAACGTTGTTTTATGGGAAATGGCGTATAACCTATCTTGTTTAAGCGATGCATGCTTGTTAAAAAATTAATTTTAACTATATATATTCCAGGGATCATAATACAAGTACATGGAGGGCAGCACGGCCGAATAGATAAGAGCCGTCGAACTTAAACTTCCGGTTTGCTGATGCCAAGGTAGCGGGTTCAACCCCTACATAGGACCGTTGGGACTAAAATGTTGACTTCTCGTTCTTGACTTGGGGACGTAAATTACAAGTATCTCAAAAATCGGGGTAGGTTTGAGAGATGCTGATGGACACTGGTAATACAGCAAGCTAATACACACCTAACAATGAATGCAGCGCACTAGAAGTAGTAACACGTGCATGGACGCTCATTAAGATCAAGGGCAGCGAACGCAAATATTATTTGTAACGTTTTGAATAAGAATCGGTGGTTTGCGACCTCTAAGGAGATAGTCAAGGATTTTGTAGGTTTTTGTGTGTTATTTTGAGATGCCCATTTCTGTAGAAGCATTTTCTCATTGAAAGTTTGTAACATTTATTTATTCACGATGGTTACACTGATACTTTAAAAAAAGGAAAACTCTGTGGCGCTCATACATAACAAAATGTTTTTTCTTATATGAAAGATAGAGGAAGACATGTCTTTCATCATGGCATGACAAAATATAAAGACACGAATTGATACATTCCACTGGATATTGTGAGGTATTTAAAAACAAAAACCCTGTTGCCTGTCCTCTGCAGGACGCTAGATCAACAGCAGGTTAATTTTCTAGACAATTTTACGTACATTAGTTTGTAAATACTTAATTGAACCAGGGGTCAACGTTTAAGTCTAAGTGACCGGAGTGTGGAACCTGTACACCCCTAAGAGCACATGAAGTTTAAGCGCGAATGTGTTACATCTCTCTTCTCTACCACGCTGACCTTATGTTTGTGAGGTATGGAGATAGATTATTCTAACGCCAGTCAGCATGGAACTAGATGGTAATAAAGAAGATATTCTGTCAGTTTTCTGAAAGAAATACTCAGCGAAGCGTTAATACATGTACGACTGATTGAAGGCAACGGGCCAACAGATAACATCACAAGATAACCTAGGCTCGTATAATTTATAATCTTGTTGACTTTACCAAATTACGGAACGAAAAATTGTCTAAACAGTCACAAAATATTAATAAATTCCCAGGTTGAATGCGGCGTCTTGTAAAGGACAAGCAACTAACCGATTTTACACCTAAAAATAAATATCTACGTTGACTCGTTTGAATATGCCATTGCTAACTGTGTTGAGATAGGACATGAGCAGAGAACTAGGCGCTCTATAGCACGGCACACCTTTCAAGAGAGACATCTTTCTTCCGTTGTTATAGTAGACATTTTACCCCAGGTCAAGATGACAAACATGTCACGGTGTTTATCTATTAAGTGTGATTACAAACAGCTGCCTGACTCGTTATCTTCACAGTGCACAATACGTCCACATCTCGCTCAGGAGGTCAGCATGGACAAATGGGTAAGAGCACTCGTTCTTAAACATCCGGTGTGCCGATGCCTAAGTAGCGGCTCAACCCCTACACCGGTCAGTTGAACTAAAATGTTGATTTCGCTTTTTTAACTTGGAGACGTAGATTACAAGTACGTCTGAAGTTAGCGTAGATTCACCTGATAGCGAGTGACACTGGTGATATGGAAACTAACCCACACGCAAAAATCAGCCAAGTGCACTGAAAGTAGTAACACGTGTATGGACGACGTTTGATTTCAATGCGAGTGATCGCAAACAAGACAAAGAAATATCTCGCTCATAAATTTGAGCTTCGGACATTGTTTTCCCATGTTCATATACCGATTGGCAATAGAGAAACTATGTTGGCATTTACAGCGCCAAGTTATCATTATTAACTCTTATTACGATTGTAAACGACAAATCCCCACAGATCATATGCTATTTAGGTGGTCACTTAAGGTGTGTTCCTCTTTTCCTATATTCTCATGATTTCCCAGTTAGTTAGTTAGTTAGTTAGTTAGTTAGTTAGTTAGTTAGTTAGTTAGTCGACAGATCATCCTCATTGCACATCGAACAATTCAGTCCATAAGTGCTCGGATCCCCTCCTCAGCAAATCCCGCAGCGTGTAGTGGCTAACGACACCAGGTCTGTGTTGGTTTATCACGCATCTACGCAGGAAGCCAAAGAAGATTGATAAACCAACATGATTTCTCAGTAGTATCTGGTATCCATTCTTCATGTGCCATGCCGATAAGCGTGGGCGGTCGTGTTATGCCATCACACTCGATCACCAGAGTCGCGGATCAGCTCCGTGTTCCTGTCTCGACCATGCCATGTGGCCAAGCCATCCAGGTATTTACTTCGCGGTCTTCCCCTTGGTCTCTTCCCTTCGATCTTGCCAGTCGTCACCAAGTTCTCCAAGTCATTTCTTCTCATTTCTTCTCTCACTCAAAGTATACCAACTTGCCAAAATTAAAATTTTCCTCAACGAAAATACAAGAAAGATATTCTATACTTCCCACATACAAACACATATTGATTATAGCTCCACAATCTGGGATGGATGCTCCAAATCAATAACAAAACGCCTTTATTTACTCCAGAAAATGGCCGTGCGTCTAATCAATGGTGATAAGCTTACAGACAATTCTAACCTACATAAACGTCTTCGGTTACTGCCACTCCACAAACGCCTACTTTTTAATAAAGCTAAACTAATTCACAAAATCCTATCTCAAAATGCCCCAAGCTACCTTTGGCCATTGTTTAAATATAATGCAAGACATAGCGAACGATTAAATATACTCCATGTCCCTAAACCTAGGATAGACTTATATAAAATAAGCTTAGCATACTCTGCCACTCAGTTGTGGAACAATCTTCCACAAGAAATCGAAGACACCACCAATAATTTTACATACAGTCGCAACCTGTTTGAACACTACCTCAGGACAGACTACATGTCCCCTTAAAAAAAAAACAGCAACAAAGACAATAATAATGGTAAATTATCTCGAACGACAACTAGCCACACACACACACACACACACAACTTTCCCATATGTATGGCACGTTAAACCCACCTTGGGTATTGATGACGCCCATGTTAAACATTGCCTCAATGAGTCATGTATTATTGATTATTTTTCATGCGTTTTAATGCTTATTGTTCTTTTGTTGTCAAAGAATTGCTTCATAAGAGATGTTGAATGAAAGAATGTATGAGAGGAAATAGAGAAGAAGGGCAGAATGTCAGACGGGTCTGCGTGCCCATTTCTTAACCCTTTGAAAATAAAGATTTTCGTTCGTTCGTTCGTTCGTTCGTTCATAACATGCCCAAAATATGTTGACTGTCTATGTCTAATGACTCTAATCAGTTTACTATCTTCATTTGTTTCTTGAAGGACTTGTTCATTGGTTTTTCTGTCTGCCCATGGTATTCTTTGCATTTTCCCTCACAAACCACATTTCCACACCATCAACTGTTTTTCAGCTTGACTGCTTATTGTCCACGCTTCACATCCATACAAAAGTACAGGTTCTATGTAGCACTTCAACACTCTTTTTCTCGTTTCAACTCATATCTTTTATTAAATAGTATGTTTATCATCTTGCAAAAGGCTACCTTCGCAATGGTAATTCTTGTTCTAATCTCTTCAAGGCATCTCCCATCAGATGTTATGACTGTGCCGAGATAACTGTATCGATTCCCTTGCTTAAGAATATGCCCATTTACACGTATATCACATTGTGGTATTTCCTTCTTCCCAGTGACGACTATAATATGTGTATTCTTAATATTCAGTTCTAACCCTAGTTGTTCACTGTGTGCATCTGTATCTGGTATCAACGTAAAGTAAACATTTGACATCAATTGTCTTGCATTTGAATATGGGGCTCTAACAGTGGGTTCTTACTGTCTTTCAATTACCCAATTAACACATAATCCCACATTTGTATATGGGTCTCTAACGGTGGGTTCTTACTGTATTTTAACTGCCACATAATGCCACCGTTAGTAGATTGTAATGGGTGCGTTGATATAATCGTTAGGAAGTTACGCTGGCAATGACAAGAACACTATCGAACGGTGGTGCAACGCTTGCAACCGACGCCCGCTACGGGAGGAACAGACTGGCCCTCTGTCGTCCATGAACTCGGGCCTTTCAAATGTAATAGTGCTATCACTTGAAAACCCTTGGCATAGATCCAGACACACGGGAAAGAGTTCCAACAAACATATTTTTCTGGAGAAGAGATGTATGAAACGGACTGGTGCCCTTTGAGCGAAATCTGATCCAACAAACTGAGGATAGGAGGCACAGGCATAAAATGCAGTCACTTACTGCGGGATCTGCCTCGTCTTACAGATGTGGAAACTGTGACAGAGATTGTCACTCTCGCATTGGACTATACAGTCACAAGCGGTGCTGTCAGGTGCCTTCCCAGCGGCATAACTCTATAGTCCTTTTAAAAAAATAGTTGCACTCAACACCAGCATTTTTAAGCTGCAGTTCTTCTTGGCAAGATTATGCTCAGTAGTTTGCCATTGCTTTTTTGAGCGACCAACTGACATACCTCGTAAGTAACGCGAAGCGATCTGCTGCCAAATCTCGCAGAGCTGTGTTTCTCAAGTGGATATACGGGATTACGGAGAAAGTCGTTAACACCTTCACCAGGGAGGCGGCTCTATAGTCCTACAGGTTTGAAAGAGGACTACTACTACTACTACTACTACTACTACTACTACTACTACTACTACTACTACTACTACTACTACTACTACTACTACTACTACTACTACTACTACAGCTGCTGCTGCTGCTACTGCTACTGCTGCTGCTACTACTACTACTACTACTACTACTACTACTACTACTACTACTACTACTACTACTACTACTACTACTACTACTACAAATACTACTATAGTATGTCCACATTTGTTTGCCTTCATTCACGATCAATTATTTTGAAAACTGTCTGTTGCATTGTTATGAAATTTTTCCAGCCGTCTTATATTTACCCCCACCCAAGGAATATGTCTTTGATAGGTCCAAAAGCAACTTAAATCATTGAAAGCGGCAACATTTCTTTGATGTTTTGGGGGAAATGTAGTGAATTCACGCTAAAATATTAGTCTTACAGTAAACCACGTTATTTCTGGTAAAGACACAAGTACAAGGCGTAGCCAGGTTCGTATGGGAGTGGGTGCAATAAAAAAGTAGCTTAAAGTAGCATTGCACCGGGTTTTTATCCCATATGGCTCAGTCTCTTTCCGCAGGGCGGAAATCGTTGCACAAAGCACGAACTCCGTATCTCCAGCGACGACCCTCTGGAGTCTCCGAAAAAATTCACTCGTGAATTGAAGTAATCTAACATACAACCCTCGGAGCCCGAGTCAGACGGCTTGACCACTTCACCACGGAGATTTCCGAGAGGGGTGCAATGTGTAATATTAGTAAAGACAGAGAATGTACAGAGGTATGGGGTAAATAATGTGTAAATTGACAGGAAAGAGAAGGAATATATTTCTTACCTTATTTTTCATTTCCTTCTCGTTTCTTCAGCTGCTGGTTAATAATTGTACACAAGTATTCATGTTACTAGGATGCATTTAGCTTTTTATTTTGAGCTCGTGAAAGCTTCCAAATAGCTGTGCGTTAATGTGCGTGTGACCAGAAATGATACCGCAATTTAGTCATCATGTTTCCATTTTTAAGGATCTGTTCAGCTGTCTGTGTAATTTGTTCACACGTACACATGGGTGAGAGACCCGCTGTGAGTCTTCGTGACAGACAGACAGACAGAGAGACAGACAGACAGACAGACAGACAGACAGACAGATAGACAGACAGACAGACAGACAGACAGACAGACAGACAGACATTATTATATAGTATTCTCGAGCCAATCTCTAAATAATTACCATTCATCTTATTATGATAATCCCTATTGTCTGTATGCTTTGATACGAACACGAGCCCAGCATTCTGATGCAAGCCATTATGCGTATTACCAGCATGGGTGGGCCATGACCAAAAGCTGTCCTATACTACTGGGCACATATCGCTTTATCTGTCCTTCCACTGGTTGCCATTTCTTATCACTTGTGTGGTGATCCACAATTCATCCAAACACACTATGCCATAATTTTCTTTGCGCATTTCCCATATTTAACGTAGTTATCTGCTTCTCATGGCTCCTAAATGCGGTTGCTCGCAATGATTATTTCTACCGCCCTTGTACTTTCAAATAGTGAAGATAATGTCCTTATAATTTTCCACAAAGTTGTTTTGGATAGCTCTATGTTATTGTTCTTTCTGAACCAAACCCTAAGTTTTCTTACAGTCACTGTTTCCTTGGCATCCAGCATTTTTATAATGCTGGATATTAATGGATATAAAATCCAACATTTTTATAATTTTAGGAGTCTCTGTGGCGAAGTGGTCAAGCCTTTTGACTCGGGCTCCAAACGTCGTGGGTTCGATTCCAGTTCACGAGTTAAATTTTTCGGAGACTTCTGTGGGTCGTCGCTAGAGCTGCGGAGTTCGTGCTTTGTGCGATGGTTTCCGCGCTGCGGAAAGAGACAGAACCATATGGGATAGAACCCGGTGCAATGAAGTCGACCCTGTCGTATTTCAAGCGACTTTTTAAAGCATTTTTATAATAGCTCGCCTTATGACGTCTTTGTCAAAGCTGTCTACAATAATCTTTCTACCTACCGTTTGGTTATTGTGTGGTGGTTTAATTCCAGATTCTTGCACACATCGACGAAATGCCCGTTTACTCAAACCCAATGCATGCATTGATCTTTTTTCGGAATTTGTAATAGTATAAAACAGTTTCTTGCGATCAGCTTCTTGACAAAAATATGTGTACAACTTCATAGCGATTCTTTGAAGTGTACAATTTCGCATTAAAGCCCATTGAAAAAAATTCACCACATTTCAATGTTAGCGATAAGTGATAAGATTTTAAAAAAAAAAAAAAAAAAAACATATTAATCAGGTTTCATGAAATAACCCACATTTTGAGACACATCTGAACAGTCTTAGTTGGAACAACGCGGGGGGGGGGGGGGGGGGGGGGGTTGGCCAAAGGCCAATCCTGTGAAAACACGTACAATATTCAATATTGAGCCCTGATTGTCTGGCTACGCTTAAAATTATGAATTTCATGTCAGACCCGTAAATTATATATCTCATATAAACAAACTTTAAAATCTGCTGTAAAATCTCCAGAACAAAATTTTTTTGTTGGGTGGACATAATGATAAGGTTATATACTAAAATTCATAATTTTCCCTCAGTTGGTTACTGAGATATGGATGTTTATATTTGCGGCAAACAAATGTGGACATACTATAATACTACTCCTGCTGCTGCTGCTACTGTTGCTACTACTCCTGTTGCTGCTGCTGCTGCTACTACTACTACTACTACTACTACTACTACTACTACTACTACTACTACTACTACTACTACTACTACTACTACTACTACTACTACTACTACTACTACTACTGCTGCTATTACTACTACTACTACTACTACTACTGCTACTACTACTACTACTATAGTGCATTCACATTTGTTTGCCTCAATATAAACATCCATATCTCAGTAACCAACTGAGGGAAAATTATGAGATTTAGTATATAACCTTATCATTATGTCCACCCAAAAAAAAAAAAAAAAAAATTGTTCTGGAGATTTTACAGCAGATTTCAAAGTGTGTTTATATGCGGTATATAATTTGCGGGTCTGAGATGAAATTCATAATTTTAAATGTATTACAGCGTAGTCAGACAATCAGCGCTCAATGTCAAGGCCTTATGCCAACTCCCCGAGTTGTTTAAACTAGGACTGTTCAGAGGTGTCTCAAAATGTGGGTTATTTCATGAAACCTGATTAGTATGTTTTTTTTATCTTTTAAATCTTACCACTTATCGCTTACATTGAAATGTGTGAATATTGTTCAATGGATTGAATGCGAAATTATACACTTCAAAGATCGCTATGAAGTTTTACACATATTTTTGTCAAGAAGCTGATCGCAGGAAATTGTTTTATACTATTACAAATTCCGAAAAAGGAACAGTGCATTGCATTGGGTTTGAGTAAACGGTCATTTCGTCGATGTGTGCAAGAATCTGGAATTAAACCACCACACAATAACCAAACGGTAGGTAGAAAGATTATTGTAGGCAGCTTTGACAAAGATGTCGTAAGGTGAGCTATTATAAAAATGCTTTAAAAAGTCGCTTAACATTCGACAGGGTCGACTTCATTGCACCGGGTTCTATCCCATATGGCTCGGTCTCTTTCAGCAGCGCGGAAAGCTTCGCACAAAGCACGAACTCCGCAGCTCTAGCGACGACCCACAGAAGTCTCCGAAAAATTTAGTTCGTGAACCAAAAATACGGCCCGGAATCGAACCCATGACCTTTGGAGCCCGAGTCAAAAGGCTTGACCACTTTAGCCACGGAGACTCCTAAAATTATAAAGATTTTGGATTTTATATCCAGGATTATCCAGCATTATAAAAATGCTGGAAGCCAAAAACACTGTGACTGTAAGAAAACTTAAGGTTTGGTTGAGAGAGACAAATAACATAGAGCTATCCAAAACAACTTTGTGGAAAATTATAAGGGCATTATCTTCACTTTTAGAAAGTACAAGGGCGGGAGAAATATTCTTTGCGAGCTACAGCATTTAGGAGCCATGGGAAGCAGATATCCTACGTGAAATAAGGGAAATGCGCAAAGAAAATTATGGCATAGTTTGTTTGGATGAAATGTGGATCAATGCGCACCACACAAGTGATAATGAATGGCAAGTCCAGTGGATGGACAGATAAATCGATATGTGCCCAGTAGTATAGGACAGCTTTTGGTCATGGCCCATGCTGGCAATACGCATAAAGGCTTACAACAGAATGCTGGGCTCGTGTTCGTATCAAATCATACAGACAATAAGGATTATCATAATAAGATGAATGGTATTGTATTTCGAGATTGGCTCGAGAATACTGTGCTTCCATCCCTAGATAGACCGTCGTGTCCAATTATGGACAATGCATGATATCGATGTTGTTGCCCAAGAAGACAAAACACCTACAGCATCGAGCACAAAGGGAGCAATAAAGATATGACTACGAATGGAAAACATACCATTTCCAGAAACGTATTTCTAGCTAGAATTGTTGTCTATTGTAAAACAGGCGCAAAAAAGCACGAAGTATCACATCGACAAGTTGATAGAAGAGCACGGCCATAGGTGCTTGAGACTTCCGCCGTATCGTTCTCATTTAAACCCTATAGAACTTGTATGGGCTAAAATTAAAGGACAGGGGCAGTTGCCAATATTACAATCACATTGTCTGACTGTCAAGATACTAACCCAGTCCGCGCTATTAAATATTGATAAAAGTTACTGGAAAAAATGAGAGGACCATGTGTTGAAAGAGGAAGAGGACTATTGGAGAAAGGATGGATTGAATTTTATGCAACCGAGGGCAATCATCAACCTACTGGAATCGTCCGACACAATTAAGGTCTGAGCAGATCGCAGACCTTAATCTACGTACACACTTACTGGGATATTTTGCTCCAACTATTCAGACGAATTGCAAGCCCTAAACATTACAGCATCAGCATAATGTCAATGGCAACAGTTTGTATTCCACAGTGATGAATTTTAAATTTCGCAAGCCCTCAGCAATGACGAAATACTGTATTGAAAACACACACACACACACACACACACACACACACACACACACACACACGCACACACTAAACGCATTGAATACCAACAGAAGAGTAATATTGCGGTGGAAACTGGCATATTGTGGCATAACAAGAAACGTGAGAGCAAACACGTTGTCAAATTAGGGGACAACACACGTGCATACAAATCAATCTATAAACTTCAATGAAAAGAGGACCAACATCTTGATCGTTAAGAGGAAAGACCACTACAGAGACACTGACAACTATTTTCATAGTGCAAAACAGGTAATTATGTTCCGTCTCTGAACGGTAAACAGCAGAGTAGACAATATTTCACGAAGACTCAAAGCGGGTCTGTCACCCATGTCTACGTGTGAACAAACTACACAGACAGCTGAACAGATCCTTAAAAATGGAAACATGATGACTAAATTGCGGTATCATTTCTGGTCACTCCATACGCACATTAACGCACAGCTATTTGGAAGCTTTCACGGAACTCAATATAAAAAGCTAACACGAATACTTGTGTACACATTATTAACCAGCAGCTGAAGAAACAAGAAGGAAATGAAAAATAAGGTAAGAAATATATTCCTTCTACTTTCCTGTCAATTTACAAATTATTTTCCCCATGCCTCTGTAAATCCTCTGTCTTTACTAATATTACACATTGCACCCCTCTCGGGATTCTCCGTGGTGAATTGGTCACGCCATCTGACTCGGGCTCCGAAGGTTGTATGTTCGATTCCGGGCCGCGTCCTTCATTTCACGAGTGCATTTTTTCGGAGACTCCCGATGGTCGTCGCTGGAGCTACAGAGTTCTTGCTTTGTGCGACGCTTTCCGCGCTTCGGAAAGAAACTGAGCCATATGGGATAAAAACCCGGTGCAATGCAGCCAATCCTGTCGACTTTTAAGCTACTTCTTTTATTGCACCCACTCCCATACGAATCCGGATATGCCTTATGTGTCGTCATGTGAATTGGCGGGGCTTTCATTACTGTAAAAACAAGTTTGTAAGCGAGAAATCACTAGTTTTTCAGCAAAACATCAAAGAAATGTCGCCGCTTTCGATGATTTAAGTTGCTTTTGGACCTATCAAAGATATATTCCTTGGGTGGGGGTAAATATAAGACGGCAAGAAAAATTCATAACGATGCAACAGACAGTTTTCAAAATAATTGATCGTGAATGACGGCATTCGTTTCTGGACATACTATACTACTTCACATGCCCACAGCAAATGCCTGATACCGGGCTGCATTTATTTATGCGTATTGATTTGATAACTGCATGCAGTGTTTTAGTATTAACTTCATATTTTATTTCCCAAACCCATGTCTTTGCTCAATCTGATTTCTGATCTCCAATAGCGCTATAGTGAACACAAACCCAATGTGCTTTAACGCTTTGAACGTATAACTAATGTTTTATTGGCGCTCTTTTAATGCTATTGTATTATTTTTAGCTGATCTTAACGATGTCATGACTGATTCGGAGTCAATAAACACTAATGTTTGTAAAAGAATGAGTTTTCAATTGTTGTAATTGCTATTGTTTTTTGGACCTGCACACGTCTAAGAGATTGTATTACAACCATTTGTTGTTAAACATGCTATGCTACTAGTTGCACATTAATTTGTTCAGTGATGGGTGGTAATCACTGCTCCTTGCATATAATTATATGTATGAATAAGTCTTTCTGAAATAGCAAAAGTTTAGATAATTGTAGACTAAAATCGGAAAAAGAATAATCTAATTCAATTCCAAATTGAGACCCTTGGTCAGCCCATGTTGTCTACTGACAACAGAGACATCATGACCGAATCAATCAGGTTCAGGTGTGGTTATTAGAACAAAGTTAAGTGAGGTTTTGCGCCAGACACGACTTGTCACTTAACACCCACAGCTTAGTCCTTGTCATAGTAGATTTCATTAGAGTCTATACTCTCTAGCATAGCTCTGGTACAAGGAATGTGGCTGGCCGGCGGGCTGTCATGAGGGACACGTCACAGTCCATTGAATCTGACAAACACTATTAGTAGGTATAGAGTTGCAAAGATACTCGTAATGGTCCCTAAAAAAAATAAATTGCAAGAGTGAGAAAAGCAAGAAATCATAGTCTTAATAAGAATACAGGGAAGGTAAATTAACGGTCATATTTCAATGCACATATCCCATAGTGAAAACATACCAATATTCATATAAATAAGATACCGCTGTTAAACACCTACAATTCCTTTAGGAACCGCGGTAGCATAGTGTCTAGTCGCTCGCCTGCAGGCCCAATTATAATGTATTTATTCATCGGTACCAATAAATATCTTGGGAAATTAAGGTTGACCATATCACTGACCGAATGCTAAGTAGTCTATATAAATGTTGGTCCAGCGCCATATACCCAACGTGCCTGCGTGTACAAGTGTCCTTTATTCACTACTACATATTCCTTCTCTCTCTCTCTCTCTCTCTCTCTCTCTCTCTCTCTCTCTCTCTCTCTCTCTCTCTCTCCAAACTTCAGTTAGTTATGACTAAAGGCATTCTTCAAAGTAAATCTACTCGCTATAGTAAAACAACACAATAATTCGAAATTGATAAGCCAGGGCTCAAAAAGAGATCTACAGACAACATCTGGCAACGACAATTTTCCAGTTTTGTTGAATATCACAAAAAATAATTTAAAAAAACAGACGACCGAAGACAAAAACATAATGGAAACACAATTATGCCAATTCGCCTAAATATGAATATGCCAATTTGTGGAGTCACAAACTGTGATAAAGTCGAGAGACAAGATGCGAATTAGGAAACTGAAATAATCTCTCAAAGATCACATGCAGCAATGATGTCAATTAATTTGAGATAATGTCGTCAATGTTGTTGCTCCGCTAGACATATTTTATCTCCCCATTATAAGTCAAAACGAGGACAATTTGGGTATCTGCTGCTACTTTAGGGGGAAATAAATCATGTTTAATGGAAGCAGATGCAGATATGCTGTTGGTAAGGATATTATATTACATTTTCCTTTTGTATGTCACAAACGCAGTAATATAAGTGCATGAGGTTATAATGTAAGCTTTAATCAACCAAGTGAAATACGAAAATGGGACATACAATAACTAGTGCAGCTTATCGAAATTAATAGAAAAGTTTCTCAGCTTGCCAGGCCACCCTATGAAGAACAGATTTGAAAACTTAGCTATGGGGCGGTTGAAAAGAAGTAGTTTCATCCACCAGGCCAAACAACTCTGCAGAGAAACCATCGATCTTCCCACAGTTGATATCCCCCTGACAACTATTCCAGAGCGAACCCCGTGGAAAGATGAACATAGAATATCATTACAAATCCAGTCAAAAGTGAGAGGAATATTTTACAAGGAAGAACAGAACAGTGTACTGCGCAGAACAGCCACTCTCAGCTTCCTTGATGACGAATACCCACAGGATCTCTGGATCCTAGTCTACACAGATGGGTCAGCACAAAATGCTGTTCGAAATGGAGGAGCGGGAGTGTATATAGAATACCCAAATAATACTAGAGACACGGCCAGAATTCCAACAGGAAAGTACTGCCATAATTATGATGCTGAAATTGAGGCAATCAAGATAGCCACAGAGAAATTACAAAATACCAGCCATGGTACACAACCTGTGGTGATATTGACAGGTGCAAAATCCGTAATAGAGGCGCTCCTGTCTGGGAAATTGCCAGTTCTGAGGACACTACTTTCTGAACTTAGCAGTCATCGTAAGATCACCATACAGTGGATACCATCCCACCGTGGAATCCCCGGAAACGACAGAGCTGATCGATTGGCTAAGGAAGGAGCACAAGAAGAAAAACCAGATGTGCCTATTACATACCACAAAAGAAAAGAATGATCAAATCAGTCAGAAGGCCACCAAACCTTACTCAAGACGACTACCACGTTATGGACAGACCAGAACAGGTCATTCTTCTGCGCCTCAGAACAGGACACAATAGATTACGCAACCACATTTATACAAAATTCAAGATTGGTGACTCAGCCATGTGCAAATGTGGTTTGGCGTCGCAGACAGCAGAGCACATACTCCAGGATTGCCCAAACTACAACATATCCAGGCGAACCTTCTGGCCTAGAGAGACAACAGTGGAAGATAAACTCTATGGACCGCTGAATGAACTAAAAAAGACTGTTAGATTAATAAAAGAGACAACATTGCAGTTATAAACATAATTTAGGCGAACGAAAGAAGAAGAAGTATAAGGGGGAACAAAGAATGCTGCCTGAAGTCAGAAAGGATTACCGTCCTAGAGGAGAAGAAACTGCTGCTGATTACGGCTCACATTTCTTACTTTAACAAGAAGATATGTAACATGGTTTATGGGGAAATACCAAACACGCTAGCCTTGGAAGATCTAAGGGGGAAGAAAGTCAAATTATTCAATTCTGGAAATATTTGCTCTAAATCAAATCATCAGGTCCTCAGCAAGTCCTCAGCAGAGCTTGGATGACATCATGGCCTACCCAACAGATTCTGGATCCTTTGCCAATTCTCTTGCCTCGTGCTTCCTCATGCGTCGTGCTGGTCAACCTGTGTCTCTTGTTTCAGGACATATGCCTTCCGTCCCTGTTCTTTCCAAACCACTGTGGCAGATTTCTGCTTGTTTGTTCACCATACTGTAAGATTGTTCCGTAACATGTGATTGTCAAAAGCCCAACATGTGGTTTTCTTGTTGATTGAATTTGAAGTATAGCGTGCAAGTAAGTCAATGGACAAAGATAACTAACACAAATGTTAATCATTTCATAAAGTTGCTTATCTCTAAATCTGTTTTCGAGTTTGTTTAGTAGCTGATCTCTAATGTCTATCTTCTGCTGCTTTGGTGCAGTATATGTCGTTATTGTGACAATTATCTATACGCACGAGCCCGAACGTTTCCTTAATGAACCTGTTCATCGCTTGCCAATGATTTTGCCTTTTATTACTGCGTGTCAGCAAATTCTATTCCAGTGTCATAATTAACAAGACAATAGTGCGTTTTTCCCCCACTAGAACCAGAAATGCCGGGTTCGAATAAAACCTATAGAACAATTGATTTATGTACCATGTTCTCTTGTTTTCTTTTATATTATAAATCTCCTTTTGGTCAAACTAAGAGTTACATTTGGCTAGACAGTTAGATAAGCAGTCCATAATATCTGAAGACCGGAGTTCGTACTTTAGTTAGAACGAGGGACATATCGTATCTACCAGAGAGGAGAGAGACTGAAGACTGGCAAGATGAGAATAGATTCATCTTGCTTAACAAGCCATCTGACCCACATACCTTCTTCTCGAGATCATGGCACACTACAACTAAACCTGACCAGGCTTTTTATTCACCATTTTCATTCTTCCTAGAGTGGAACATTAAAAGAATTATTGGAAACAGCTAGGTGGCAGTGACCATCGGCCAGTCTTTCTAAGTGTAGAAAATGAGCTTGTAAGTGAAAGCAGCACTCTCTCGAGGTGGAACTACAAGAAAGCAGACTTGGCAATGTACAAGCTTCGCACCAGCATACTGGTTAGAAATCTGAACACTGAGAGGGACATAAATAAAGTAGTTGAAGAGTTTGAGAAATGCATACTACAGGCAGCACGAGAAACAGTACCTAGAGGAGCCCGTTAACATTATAAACCCTACTGGAGTAGTGAACTGGAACAGCTGAATAATGATGTGGAAGTGTGTAGAAGGAAAGCCGAAGCCAACCCCTGCCAAGAACACCACAATAAATACCAGCACGCAAAAGCCAAATTTCAAAGGGACCAGCTGCAGGCTAGACGGAAAAGCTGTCAGGAGAAAAAAGAGTCACTAAACTTTGAAAGAGACACAGGGAAGTTGTGGAAGCTAATAAAACAGCTTAACGATGAGGTTTCAGGGAGAAACTCAAAAATTGAACTACATAAAGACGGAAACATCTTAACGGGGAATCAAGCAGCTGGCAATTTCGCGGACTCATTCGCACAATATAACAATATACAAATTAGTCCAGAGAAATAAAAGGAGATTCGAGAGAAATAGCAACATACAGGACAGAAGGAAATAGTACATGAGGTTATGGAGGCACCTATCACAATCAGTGAACTGGAGCTAGCAATATCAAAACTGAAAATGAGAAAGTCATCAGGAGCTGATGGTATCTCCAATGAAATGATCAGAAACCTAGGAGCAGAGGCCAAAGCAAAGCTGTTACAGATCTTCAATAACGCCTGGAACTTAGGCAGTGTTCCACAAGCCTGGAGAGAATCAATCATGATACCCCTCTTAAAATCTGGGAAAGATAGTTCCATTGCTTCCAGCTACAGACCAATTAGCCTCACCAGCTGTCTCTGCAAAAAAACACTGCAACGCATCATCAATCACATACTACAGTGGTACATTGAAAGTGAAAACATCCTTGTGCCAGAACAGGCTGGCTTTAGGCAGTGCTACTCTACGGAAGATCAGAGAACCTATCTCTCTCAAGAAGTTGCGGATGCATTCCAAGAGAAGAAGCTGGTACTTGCGGCATGGATAGATCTGAAGAAAGCATTTGACAAAGTCTGGAAAGAAGGTCTTATGAAGAAACCGAGAAACTGTAAAGTCAATGGAAGAATGTACAAATGGGTGAAAGCATACTTGCACAACAGAAGAGCCCGAGTACAGATAGACGGTCTCAAGAGCAAGAAAGTACTATTGCGTCACGGTGTTCCGTAGGGTGGAGTCTTGTCCTCCACACTTTTCTAATCTCCTTAATGATCTTGTTGCTAATCTACCCAATGGAATGAAAGCGGCAATGTAGACTGATGACTTGGTTTTGTGGAGCACAAATAAACATGCATCAGTGGCCACCATATTGCTACAGAGAGCTGTAGATACATTTGTTGCATGGGCGGATAGATGGTGTATCAGCATAAACACTGATAAGTGCAGCACCACTCTATTTATCCTCTCTCCGAAACAAAAGGCAGTGATCATCCAGATAAATGGAACACCCCTAAGAGAAGATAAAGAACCAACAAACCTTGGTGTAATATTCAACGACAGGCTGACATGGAGAAAATATCAACAAAGCAGTAGCATAAGCCAGAAGAAAAATAGCCATCCTGAGAAAGCTAAGTGGAAAAATACTTAGCAAAGTTTATCAACAGAGCATACGACCACACCTGGAATACGGGTCAACTGTGTGGTATTCAGCATCAAAAACCACACAACAAGAGCTGGACAAGGTGCAAAATCAAGCTCTTAGAGTCATCACAGGAGGGATGAGATCAACCCCTATAGTAGCAATGGAGAAAATGGGGAGGCCACAAGTACTGAGAGAACGCAGAGATACAAAAACACTAATACAAGCAGGTCCTCAGCTTGTCAGGTAAGCCTATGAAGAACCGATTTGAAAACTTAGCTATGGGACGGTTGAAAAGAAGTAGTTTTATCCACCAGGCGAAACGACTCTTTCCACAGTTGGTATCTTACTGACAACTATTCCAGAGCGAACTCCGTGAAAGATAAACATAGACTATCGCTACAAATCCAGACAAAAGTGAGAGGAATATTTGACAAGGAAGAACAGAACTGTGTACAGCGCAGAACAGCCACTCTCAGCTTCCTTGATGACGAATACCCACAGGATCTCTGGATCCGAGTCTACACAGATGGGTCAGCGCAAAATGCTGTTCGAAATGGAGGAGCGGCAGTGTATATAGAATACCCAAATAATACTAGGGACACAGACAGAGTTCCAACAGGAAAATACTGCCATAACTATGATGCTGAAATTGAGGCAATCAAGATAGCAATAGAGAAATCACAAAATACCAGCCATGGTAGACAACCTGTGGTGATATTGACAGATGAAAAATTAGTAATAGAGGCACTCCTGTCTGGGAAATTACCAGTTCTAAGGACATTACTTTCTGAACTTAGCAGTCAGCATAAGGTCACCATACAGTGGATACCATCCCACTGTGGAGTTCCCGGAAACGACAGAGCTGATCGATTGGCTAATGAAGGAGAAAAAGAAGAACAGCCTGATGTGCCCATTACATTCCACCAAAAGAAAAGAATGATCAAATCAGTCAGAAGGCCACCAAACCCTACTCAAGACGACTACCACCTTATGGACAGACCAGAACAGGTCATTATTCTGCGCCTCAGAACAGGACACAATAGATTACGCAACCACATGTATACAAAATTAAAGTTTGGTGACTCAAGTGCACATGTGGTTTGGCGTCGCAGACAGCAGAGCACATACTCCGGGACTGCCTAAACTACAACATATCCAGGAGAACCTTCTGGCTTAGAGAGACAACAGTGGAAGATAATCTCTATGGATCGCTGAGTGAACTAAAAAAGACTGTTAGATTCATACAAGAGACAACATTGCAGTTATAGACGAAAGAAGAAGAAGAAGAAGAATATCATATCTATCGGTAGAATTATGCAATATATATATATATATATATATATTTTTTTTTTAATTCGCATATCCTTTACAGGACATCGCTGTCAACAGCAGCATCTTTCAGCTGTCTGTTGATTTCTTGGCAAGATTACGCTCAGTAGTTTGCCATTGCTTTCTGAGCGGCCGGCTTAGTGTCTCGCATGTCACCAGCGGGGGACGAACCGCTCCCAGCTCGCTCCCGCTACGAGACTCTGCGTGACAAACGGGATTACGTAGAAAGTGTTGTAACCCCTCAGCCAGAGAGACCGGCATATATATATATATATATATATATATATATATATATATATATATATATATATATATATATATATATATATATATATATATATATATATATATATATATATATATATATACATACAGTGGTACTTCCGGTTACGAACTTAATTCGTTCAAGAACTCGGTTGGTAACCCGAAACGTTCGTAACCCGAATCATTAAAATCAATGAAATAAGGACAATCCGTTTCAAGATGAAAGAATCGTTCCTGTTTTTCTTTTTTTTTTCCGTTAACATCCGGTCGTTTACATGACAAAAGGCAAAGAATGCGTGTACTTCAAGTATTAAATAAAGAGGAAGAAAACAACCAAATGAATTAAATGTAAAATTTAAAAACAAACAAAAAACAGATTTAGTCTATCTTTATTACCAAGAAAACGATCATGGGAAATTTGTCACTTTCTTTGTTATTCTCAATCATTAGTTTCAGCATTATCTTGTCGCTGTTTCTTGGTAGCCGACTGGGAATCTTTCTGCACCAAGAAACTATCAACGGAAATATGTCGCTTCCTTTGCTGGAGAATCTTTCTGAAGTGGGCCATCGTGTTATCATTCATCATGTTTACTGCCTTGTTAGTAACAAGTTTGTGTGGATGATGGTTCACAATGAAGTCTTCGACATCTGCCCACTTGCTGCAAATTTCATTAATCCTGGCAGTTGAAACGCTCATTGACTCTTCATCATCGGACGACTGCTTCTCCTTTAATGTCTTTAGCTGTTCATTCTGAAGATTCACAAGCTCATCTGTAGTACAGTTTGTATTGTATGCGGTCGTTTGTCTCCAACGTTGCACCCTGCTCTCTCTCTCTCTCTCTCTCTCTCTCTCTCTCTCTCTCTCTCTCTCCTCTTTCTCTCTCTCTCTCCTCTCTCTCTCTCTCTCTCTCTCTCTCTCTCTCTCTCTCTCTCTCTCTCTCTCTCTCTCTCGCACCTCGTAACCCGAGACACTGTTCGTTACCCGTGACATACAATTTTCGATGTTGTTGTTCGTAACCTGAATTGTTCATGACCTGAGGCGTTCGTAACCCGAGGTACCACTATAAAAAAATGTGTGTGTGTGTGCACATTAGTCTAGTCCAGGGGTCACCAAACATTTTCACGGCGGGCCAGATAACTGAAAAAATGACAAGTGCGAGCCGAATGCTCATTCTGTACAAAATTGCGCCTGTCTCCGTGGCGAAGGTCTTACGGACGCGGTTCGTAATCCCGTACACGTTCAAAACACAGCTGAGCCCAATTTGGCAACAAACCGCGTTGCGCTGGTTTTTTAGGCTATGGTATGGGTGCCGGTTGTTCAGAAAGTAATGGCAAACTTCTGAACGTAAACTTACCAAGACATCAACAACAGCAAAAATTGCTGGTGATGACTGCAAACGTCCTGTAAAGGATGTGCAACTAACTTTAACAATACATGCAAGCCAGAACGAAAGCTCTGGGAAAAAAGACGAAAAACTAAGTTAATTATGGATGAGTGGCGTGCAATCCCCCCCCCCCCCCCCCCCCCCCCCCCCCAAAAAAAAAAAAATAAAATAAAATTATTTACTGGAAAAAAAAAATTATCAAAGAAGGCGACGGTAGCATAAATATAATTACATCAGACCTAGTGTGAACATAGTCGAATCTCACAAACTAAGCAGCAAAAAGTGGTTAGTGAGATTTGTGAAACTGATATTTGGTTTTCAAGATATCATCAATGTTTGGTTTGGAATTGCCGCATCCAATCAAGAGAATTGCTTTCAAATGTTCATCAGTCAATCTCGTTCGATGTGTTGACTCACATGCTTCATTTTTGAGAATGTTTGCTCACATACATAAGTTGTTCAAAACACTGATGCCATACCAGCGGCAAATGTATTCAGCTTCGGAAACTCAACATCAGGTAAACAGCGGTAAATATCAACATGATTTCCTTCTCTTTGCCTCTCTTTCAACAAGTCATTTGATTGCAAATCAATGAGCTCTAACTGTAGTTCAACTGGCACATCATCAAGGTTACAATCGAACGGATTCTGGAACAGAAGACTAATTTTTTTTTCTCGGAAAATCGAGGTTGACATCTTCGGCGATTGTAGCGCTAAACTATTTGAAACAGTGAAAATAAGAAATGTTTTCTACTTCCAGTTGTGCTTCAAACAATGACAGCGTTCTCCAAAATCTTTGATGATTCTGTTCATTCATTTGCGCTGTGATGTCGACCAAAAATTACAACTTTGACAGCCAGGTAGGATCTGACAGCTGTGGATCAGCTCTATCTTTTTCAATGAGGAAATTATCTATTTCGTTTCGGAGCTTGTAAAAACGAAACAGGACTTCATCGCAGCTGAGCCATTTCTCTTATGTGTGATAAGACATGTCACTGAATTCAGAATCAATTTCTTCAAGAAATGCCTGGAACTAACTGTGATTGAGTGCATGTCTCCGAATGAAGGTCACAGCAGAAACGACTGGTTTCAGTACACAAGAAATATTTAAGTCCGCAGAGTGCTTAGTCCACAGAGTCCTTGCTGATGTATGATGCAGTGTATGAACAGAGCGCCCGGAATTTGCAAATCTTCCAACTGTGCCCAGATCTGCCCCATCAGACCCTTCCTCACTACAGCTATGTTTTTCCATCCATCAACTGTAACACCTCGAAGCTGATTCCACTGAAGGTTATAGTCTTGCAACACGTTTTTGCACTTCCATGAAAACGTCTTTTCCAGTTGTTGTTCCATGCTTGCTGCAAACGGATGACAACCCTTCCTTTATCTGAAATTCCAAATTGACACCACAAATAAACACGAAAAGTTGTGACGTACTCGAGAGATCAGTAGACTCATCCAGCGCCAGAGAATACCACAAAAAGTTCCTAGTTTTCTTGCGTATCTGAAGCGCTATGTTCTCTCAAAGTTTTTCTATTCTTCGCACAACTGAACTTGCCGAAAGGCTGATAGTTCCAAACAAATCAGCTTTTCAGGACACAAGTCATTTACTGCTTCCTTCATACACTCTTTGATGAAGTCGCCTTCAGTAAACGTTTTCCTCGTTCTGTCATCTTATGCACTATTTTGTAACTTGTACCAGTGACAAATTCATTTCCAGCAAACTTTCTCGTGAAGAGATTTGTTTGTGTTTCAAAACCACGTTTCTTGGACTCTTTTTCTCAGAGCTTCTTCTGAATTAGAAGAAAACTTTCCAGAAAACTGTGAATAAGTTGATAGATGTTTTGTTTCCTAGAGACGCCGAAGATTGTACTCTTTCAAAACGGCAACACTTTCGCTCCATATTACACAGCTGGTTTTCTGGTCCTTTGTTTCTACAAAGAAGTACTTTACTCTCCATTCTTCATTGATAACGCGACACTCGGCGCCCACGTTTCTTTTCTTAGTAGCCATTATGCAGTGTGAAGTACACGGGATTTGAAAATGAAAATGACACTGAATTAGAAACATAATTAAAATCCTATAGAAACACAAGAAAAACACAGGACTAAGGGTCACTGATGAAGCTAAGAGTCACCAAAGAAACATATAAAGTTTATATCTACTTTGGTAACAGAATATATCGTACAATAAGGTTTGCAAAATATATAAATAGGGCCGGCCTAAACCAACAGCCTAGAGCAGTGTTTTTAAACTGGGGTTCCAGGAGTGGCAGCCATGGGTTCCGCCGAAACAGACCGAAATGGCCTAAATGTAATATTTCTGCTCATCTAGTTTATTACATTAAGTAGGACAGGCACGTGTGAAGATCTCCTATTACTCTAAACATAATATTTACATTTAAATTCTATCATAACGTCTCATCAGATTGCAACGGGAACTATTAGTGTTAGAACTCTTCGCTGGCTGCTGAGGATGGGGACGGAGCGCTTATGGGAATGTCCCGAATGCTGTGATGTTGGTTCCTAAATCAATCAATCAATCAATCAATCATAACGTCTCGTGTTCCACACGTTGTATCAAGTAAGTTCGAGTACCGTGGGCGGGCCGGATGAAATGACGTTGCAAGCCGGATCCGGCCCGCGGACCGTAGTTTGGTGACCCCTGGTCTAGCCAATGGAGGGTGAGTCAGTAATGTTCTTCGATATGGTGCAGGCTGCCGATAATTTCAATCTTTCTAAGCTAAATATCTGCAAGGGACTCACAGCTATGCCCACACGTATGGTAGACAACAAGCATTTAAAGCTATATGCTACAAGACTGCAAGATAAGCACAGCTATGGCTACAGTAATGAGCAACATGCAACAAACACTGTTCTGAGATACATGACTGTATTGGAGTCACATGTGTGTCCACAATGATGGTAGACAGAGAGAAAACTAAGTTCTAAGCTACGCGACTGCAAACAATATTGAAGCAGCTCGCCTTGTGTTGATTTTTAACAATAGCATGATCATCATTCGTTAAGAAAGCGATGGCAAACAAATGCATTTAAACTTGCCTAGTATATCATATACAGCGAAAAAATGACTGGGGTGAGTGCGACATCCTATAAACACATGCAACTAACTTATAGGTTTTATACCGCACTCTAACACCCTTTTACCTACGTGCAATTAACAAATGTTTATATATCAATGTTTTCCATCTTATGAAATGCTACATTTTGTCATAGTGATTCATCTTATAGATCTCTACAAGACACCTTCCATCCGATGTTTGATTGTTCCGAGATAGTTTTACCGATTCAACTGCTTAACTATTTTTTAAAGTTATGAAAGGGCATCTAAAATAAAATAAAATAAATACATACTACTTTTGTGAGATAAAAAAAAATGCCACTTCTATAAGTCTGACAGTTTTTCTAAGAGATGAACATACAATGGATAATGTGTATTATACACTCAGAGTTAATTAGATATAACAATGCAGGTCTGTGTATTTACATTATTGTTAATAATTAGACTCTATGGTCATAATGTAGTCGTCAAACCACTGCAAAGAACATAACTGTGACTTAACATGATAATGCAGACGCGATGTATTATTTATCAAAACTGTGTGAGTGTTTCATTGTTTTTATTAACATGCTGGCTTTAAACCAACTGGATTAAGCTGTGCTGATCATCAAAGATTGCAGTGTTGGCGTACGATATTTGACGATCAGAATAGATAAAAAGATAAAGTCCAGAAACAAAGACAATAAAGGGAATAAAACAGCACAACTCTTTAGTTCAATGTGAATCATAACATAGCATCATTACAAAGCATTTATGAATATTCCAGAGAACATAAATCTGCTTGTGACAACGTAAATAAAAATAAAAAAAAATCACGCGTCACACCCCTCCCTCCCCCACCTTTTCTACTCACTTTTAACTCAAGCTTAGTCCATGCACGTGCCACTGTTTCTAGAGCATTGGACTGATTTTAGCTTTTAGTTATTACCAGTGACCCTCGTAATCAGGATAACCAGCTCCGATTTCATAGGTACTTGTAATTTACATCCCCAAGTCAAGGACAATAAGTCAACAAGTTAGTCCAACTGACCGGTGTAGGGGTTGAATCCGCTACCTCGGCATCAGCACACCGGATGTTTAAGAACTTGCTGAACTCCAACATTATAAGTAAAACTGTTTACTTAAAAGCGTGCAGTCTGTTCTTCTGTATGGAAGCTAATGATGGTCAATGCACATTTTAATGGTGACATAAATGAAGGCAACAAAGATGGGGTTTTCCAGAAGAATGTTGAGAATACACGTGGACAGAGAAGAAATCAAACACAGTGGTACAATGAGCAGCAGGTGGTACAAATTCACTCATCGCAATTAGAATTCAAATTCACCAATTAAAATACTGGGACGCCTTCCGCCAAGTGTTACCGGGACTATAAAGGAAAGCAAAGAAGTGTTACACAATGTAACCAAACACACAGAGAGAAAGATCACTCCAACATCTAACCTCCAGAGTTCAAGGTGAATTTACTTGTCGAAGAACTGGATGGTCAAGGGTTAATTGTAATTAACGTAATAGGTCTGGTGTGTGGGGGAAACACAGGACGAATGGACGTTTTCTTGACAGCTGAGCCTCTTCCCGAGTAGGCAGACTACAAGGGTTACTAGTTATTTCCTGCATTATAATAAATTAATCTATGGAATTTATACACAAGAATCATCAGTGGAGCTACGGAGTGAGTGCTCTGTTTAAAAAAAAATACACACTCATTATCGATGAGTGGCATGTGCTCGATGTCAACTTCAGGAGAGAGAGAGAGAGAGAGAGAGAGAGAGAGAGAGAGAGAGAGAGAGAGAGAGAGAGAGAGAGAGAGAGAGAGAGAGAATGTGTGTGCGAAGAGAACAAGATGAGGGAATATATAAAAATTGAGGCAGCTAATAGGAGGGTAAGGGCTAGGAGAGTGAGAAGTAAAATGAGGCGCATAAGACTAAAATGTCCCTGGGTGCGCTATTAAAATTGACTTATTGCCAGGCAGAGAAGGCCTTTACTGGAGGGGTTTGGTTTATGATTGTGATGGCATCATGCTTGAAGAATTGTACATGGAGGATTGTAAGTGTCCTGGTTATGTCGGTTTTGTTAACGGTATTGGTCAGGGATGTCGTGGCCAGAGTTTGTTGGTGAAGTAGGTAGGCATACGGTGTTGACATGACTAAATGAAATCATAAGGCCTAAGAGGTTCAATGGATACAGATTGAGATTGACGGCCTCGTTTGAAACATAATAAATGTGCAGGTTGCGGTGGATTATGCTGCCAGTAAGGAGCATAAGTATTTGCTCAAAGAGCTGGAGGAAATCCCTGGAAGAGGGGTTCTGATTTGTGGGATTGTTAACGCTTTGGGCAGAGACTGGGATTATACATGAGAAAACTGACAGGGGAATTACTCGCAGACGGCATGATTGAATCAGAAGTGATCTGCATTGTTAATGGCGGGCAATTAGAATGGCAATTGAACAAGGGAATGCAAATACTGCTTTTAAACGCAAATACTGCTTTTAAACCAGCAAGTGTCACTCTTTCGGCGGCACTTGGTACAAAATATACCGTTTGGAGAGAATCATGCCTTGCTCCATATCTATATCAAAATCTAGCAGTATCAGCGCTACGAGAGCACCAATAACCAAGACTCTTATTGTACGCCTCCAACAAAACGCATGTATTTATTAGAACTAGCAGACCTACTTTTGTGCAGCCCAAATGGTGGACCTCCGAAGTAGAACTGGTGTGGAAGTCAAAGACAGCTACAGTTAAACAATTACACAACTGAAAGGGGACTCCCCAAATCATACAAGAGGAAGGCTGAAAGAGTTAAGAAGTAGAAAGTAGAGGGATTCAAGCAGCAGATACCAAACTAGCTAAATGGAATAACACTGGGAGGACATTTGGTAGATTCTGGAAACAACACAGACATATACACAGAAAAGACCAACCTACCACTATGGGAACAGTATATGAGGTTAACGGCACGTCCATGACAACGTACAAGGAGAAAGAGGAAGCTTTTCTTTCCTTTTTAAAGCTGTGCAAGCCAAAGAACCGTATTGGTCTACAACAGATTATGACACTTATATACGATTAGCATTCGTACCATTGTCATTGAGTGTAAAAATATTAGCCCCTTGCATATTCTGGACCCGGTACAATGAAGTGGGCCTGTAAGTTTCTTCTCTGGTCTCATTTTCTTTCCAGTAGATTCTGAAAATTAGCCGGGAACTATTTTTGTATGAGTATAGGTCCACCCAAAAACATCGGAAGTCGGAGAAAAAAGAATCATACAAATGCTGGAAATTGCACCCAGAAAATTGCCTTATTAAGCTTTTAGACAAACCACTATGTCACCAAGATGTGTCAGGTCTTAGTCAGGCACTGAGCTACCATATGACAGTAGACTGTACTGCCTGCTTTCTGTTAGCGCCGAATATTGGGCGGTGCTCACTAAACCCGACACCCCACACTGTGCCAACGACTTCGGTGGGAAGAGTGCAAATGGGAGGGTACAAGCTTTACCTTAGTGCGAGGAAATGCAACCTAAAGGCTAAATGTCCTGGTAGGGCAAACCAGGCCCTAAGCCTTGGTCAGCAACTGGTCTAAGATGGAAGATCTGATATGCGGACAGTTGGAGCATTGCTTTGTTGATCTGGCAGTGTCTAAAGCTTGTCTTGTTCCAGACGTATTGGTGTTACCTTTCCTCTGGAGTAAACTAGACATACCGAGAGAGGGATCATGCTGCAAAAACACATGGTCTCTAAGTTCAGCCCAGACTATGCGTTATGGAGAGGTATAACTCCATTTTACAAACTATCTCTGTCAAAATGGCAAGGTGCCAGTCATGCCACCAAGCCTCTCATATATATATATATATATATATATATATATATATATATATATATATATATATATATATATATATATATATATATATATATATACAAAAGTGGCAACACCCTCCCCCACCCCCACCCAAAAAAGCACGATGGACGAGATAATTAGAGACAGACAAAGGCTACATAGGGCTGACAAGGGACGAAGTATAAAAATTAGAGATAGATATAGGGTATGTAGGGAAGACAAGGAAATAAGTGTTCACATTAGAGATAGAGACCGGTTGTACAGGAACGACAATTGGAGATACGTAAGTGTTATGTGGGAAAGACAAGGCACGAACTATACAAATAAGAGGCAGACACGTGGTAAGTAGGAAAGTCAATTAACGAAGTATAAATATTAGAGATACAGATAGGTAATTTAGGAAGACAAGTACATAAGTATATAAATTAAAGATAAAAATAGTGTATAAGGGAAAGACATGGAAAGACGAATACACAATATAGATAGAAGTGGTATTTGTAGTAGTTTTTGTATTTTGATATTTTTTATCATATAAACATTATACAGGCGACACTATGCGGCGACTGGTTTTTATAAGACCAGTTGTTTGTCAGTCTAAGTGGTGTCCAGTAAACAAAGACCAAACTCTAAATAATATCACATTTCATCATTGATTATGTTACATTATGTTGGATTATGATCTATTATTTTATATCATGCTTGACGAAAGTAGATAGTAGGTTTCTGTGAGATTTCCAAGTCATCTCTATTGCATTGTCTTTCAGGAAACAAAGTCATATGCACAATATTTACAACAGTACGTGACTTCCTCAAAGAATGCATGCATCTAAATTTATATCTTAACAAAGAACACTATTAAGTTAATAATACGTGGTTTGCTAGCTTAGTTTTAACATTTCAGAAACTCAGATATTTAGATTTTGATCTATAATTACCAGCTCTTGTTCCCTTACTTCCACATGAAAGTTCCTATTGTTCTGTTTATAATAACTTAATACTGGGCAATATCAACATTTCTGTTGTTCGATTTATGAGAACGTCATTGTGGACAATATCCAAGCTTGTAATACAGCACGTTTTGAGTTATGTGATTTGGAATGGCGATTATGATCTGGCATTGTAGGTGTTATCATCTGTGGCGATCTAAATCGCGAATGAATGTATAACGACTGGCCAGGTTATGTTGAGATCACGAGTTATTCCTGCGACAAACATAAGACAAACACAATTTCTAAAGTAAAGGTAGTGCACCGAGTTTCCAAACATAAGAGGTATTGGGTGTACGGTAAGTAGAGGAAACACATAAAGGACATTTGTCCACGATGTTGAGAACACGGCAGCCATAAAGTGACGTGGGCTTATATTTCAGACAGACTATTGAGCACTTAGAGTGAACGTAAACATATGCCCGTTGATTTATGACATGACTTGCGTTGGTTGAAAACTAAAAAGTTTAGTTAGTTAGTTGCATATCCTTTATAGGACGTTGCAGTCAAACCAGCATTGTTTACTGTTGTGATCTTTTTGCAAATATACTCTCAGTAGTTTCCCATTGCTTTCTGAACGACCGGCATCCACACTATTTGGTAAAACACCAACGCAAGGCGGTTTGCTGCCATATCGCCCGCAGCTGTGTTTTGAACGTTGGTACACGGGATTACGAATAGGGCCCGCAAAACCTTCGCCACGGAGCCGACAAAAAAAAAAGTTAAGAACTGCAGATTAAAGCAGATGTCTAGATATCTCGAATACGGGTGACAAACAGGAGGTCTCATGTGCAAGCTGTACACACTGAAAATCCCATGGACAGGTTGGAAATCGTTAAGAGTAGACATTAAGGCGGCCGCCCTGCAAAACATATTAGGAAACCAAGCGTACCCAAGGGTAGATAGAACCCATAACCTTTAATATAATCAGTATGGTGGAAGTAAACCTTATACACATGCGTGCAGAAGTAGGACACGACGACTTGTGAGGAACATAACTAGGCGTGACGCATGTTCCACGAAAGAGAAAACAAGAAGGAGTGGTACAGCAGATCTGCCAGGAGCCATGTAAGAGTAGGCAATGGTTCTTTGCATGCAGTAGGCAAGTACGGTAGCAGGAAACTGCTGTAAGTATTTTAAGTGTTAGGATCATCATATTGTTGAAGGCCTGAATGCATGCAGGGTTCGTGACCAGTCAGTCCCTCCCGTAGCCCGTAGCAAACATCGAGAGCTAGCATCGAACTCTTGTCCGAGAGAATTCATGTCATTGTCAGCGTATCCAGATCATTAATAAACCAGTACCATCTTTACAGGCATGAGACCAGAGTTATCTTCGTTGCCTAAAACTGGGAATAATTTAATACTATTTCAAGAACACCCCAAACGACCAGCACTGATTTGAACGGCTCGGGTATATTTGACATGCATCGGATTGAGAACTTGGTGACAACTGGCAAGATCGAAGGGAACAGACCAAGGGGAAGACCGAGAAGAAAATACCTGGATGGCTTGGCCACATGGCATGGGCGAAACGAACACTGAGGTGATCATTGACTCTGGTGATCGAGCGAAATGGCGAGTCATGACCGCCCACGCTTTCCTGCATAGCACTTGATTGATTGATTGATGAATCAAGTGGTTTGTCATCACCAACATTTGAATGGGAAATAGGAAACTGAACATACAGAATCACGACAACCTCATAAAATTCTTTGTTTCTATATTGTTGAGCCTGAACCGAAGAATTGGTAGTCGTTTACTGTTTACAAATATTTAATTACCATACATTGTTTTAGTTCCAAATTTCCCCAACAATCGATGAGATCCGTCTCATCCCAACAGAATCATGTCCCTCACAATAATTTAAATCACGCCTTTCGCTTAAAAACATCTTGGAGTTTATTGGGTATATGGTGCTTATATTTGCACATCCTTTCAGGACATCGCAGACAACAACAGTATTTCTGCAGATGTGATCTCTTGGCAAGTTTACGTTCAGTAGTTTGCCATTGCTTTCGTAACGACCAGCACCAATACCAACACAAAACCAACGCAGAACGGTCTGCTGCCAAATCGCGCGCATCGGTATTTCGAACGCGCGTATACGGGATTACAAATCGCGTGCGTAATATCTTCACCACGGAGTGCGGCTCTGACCTACATACACACACCATCACACAGACAGACTGACTGACAGACAGACAGACAGACAGACAGACAGACAGACAGACAGACAGACAGACAGACAGACAGACAGACAGACCGATCGATCGATCGATCGATAGATAGATAGATAGATAGATAGATAGATAGATAGATAGATAGATAGATAGATAGATAGATAGATAGACGTGTTGTAGAAATTTCTTAGGGAGTCTTCGTGGCGAAGTGATCAAGCCGTTTAACTCGGGCTCCGAAGGTTGTGGGTTCGATTCCGGGCCGCGTCCTTCGGTTCACGACGTAAATTTTTCGGAGACTCCTGTGGGTCGTCGCTAGAGCTACGGAGTTCGTGCTTTGTGCGACGCATTCCGCGCTGCGGCAAGAGACCGAGCCATATGGGATAAAACCCGGAGCAATGAAGTCGACCCTGTCGACTTGTAAGCGACCTTTTTTTAGACAGAGAGAGAGAGAGAGAAGAGAGAGAAGAGAGAGAGAGAGAGAGAGAGAGAGAGAGAGAGAGAGAGAGAGAGAATTATGTATACTTGCAGAGGACATTCTGACCACAGCTTTATGTCGTATAACACAGGTCTCGCGTGAAATGTCTCTTGTCAAGAAAACGCGACCTCCTAACACTGATCCTAAACTTATCCTCACCTTCCATCCACATGCCCATGCCATCAAGCATATTTTTCTCCGACACTGGTCTATCCTGGTATCTGACCCAACCACTCGTGCGGTGTTCTCTAACGGCCCTAGGGTAATTTTCCGCCGGAACAAGAGTCTCAGGGACTACCTTGTTCATAGTCGCCTCCCCACAGATACTTCATCTGTGGGTACATTTAAATGCCACCATAAGGATTGTCTGACATGCCTATACGTTTTTCAGACAACTGCAATTACATTCCCCCGAGACACTTTCTCCTTGAAAGATTCTTTCACTTGCACATCTCGCAATCGTATATATATGTTATCATTTGCAAACAATGTGACATGAAATATATTGGTCAAATTGGCAGACGCCTTGCCGACCGCTTTAGGCAACATCTTAGAGACATTAATCAAGGCGCTGACAAACCTGTCCCCAAGCACTTTAATTCTTCTAACCACAATGGAGTCGATGATGTATGGGTCACTGCATTGAAACCATGCTTCTGTAACAACTCCATTAGACTTAAAATTGAAAGCCAATTGCTAAACTATCTGGCTTGCATTCACCCAGCAGGAATCAATACGGTTGCTGACGCCACGGTATAACTTTGCTATTTTCCCTGTATTTTATTAATATCCGACTGTTTGCACACCATTTGGCAACACATATCTTTGTAGCCCAAGAGCGCCTTTCTGAACCGGTTCAAACCACCATTGTTGTTTCTTTCCTACCAACTAGAAGCTGTGTTGTATCTTTATTTTAATTGTGTGTTTTATTTACCTTTTTATCTGTTTGTGTTGTCCTGTCCTTGATAAAGGTTTGTATAACCGAAACGTCAACCGTGCTTTGTTGTCCTGTAATACTTATTGTTTTATTTTAATACTTCAGTATTATATATTTATTGATTGTTTTTGTTTATATTTTTTTGGGATAAGTTTCACCTAAGATGGAGTTTTTTGTAAGGTACGTACATTGTGTCTGTGCCTATTATGTCTCTTCTTTTCGTAGGAGCTAAATGTACCTAATTGTTTTCAGTTCATATTGTTATATCCTGCTACAGCCGCTGTTGTTTCTTTTGTTTTTCTTTTGTTCCATATGTATACTTGCAGACGAAAAGTTTTTTAAACACATGGTCGTGAATAAAGAGTATCCAGAAATGTTTGCTTCCTGAAAACTCTCCCACACAATACAGTTCATGTTATTAAGTAGTAAATTATTGCCTGTTACGCGCCTCAATGCGCATTGGGTATATGTTGCTAGTCTCATATTTTATCGACCAGTCAGCACTCCAGCGGTGATGAGATTAATATAATGCCTGCTATCTTTACTTCCCTTGACATTTTCGAGTGCACATTGTGGGCAGAATCAACCTATTAGCTCAGGTCAATGTTATTTCATTTTTATTTTTTCATTTTGCGCTCCCTCGCTCGCTTTGAACTCAAGCGTAATCCTACACACCATTTTTATAGCAGTGATGGACTGCATTTTGCTTGTGTGTTAGCTTTCCCTATTATCAGTGTCCCTTGCCATCAGGCGAAACCACTCCGACTTCAGAGGTACTTATAATTTACGTCCCCTAGTCATGGGCGGCGGATCAACATTTTAGTCTAGCTTTCTGGTGTAGGGGATGAACCGCTAATCTCGGCATCAGCACACCGGATGTTTAAAAACACCGTTCTTATCCATTCGGCTAAGCGGACCTACATTTTACGAGGGTGAGTCAATAAGTAAGTCGCACAATTCTGTGGGAATGGCAGATAAATGTAGTTGGTGATTTCTACAGGTGTAATTAAGTGACAGCAACATCAAACTTTATATTCCCGTTCGTCAGGTGGCGCTATCTGTCTCATGTGCATGCGCAGTGCATAAATAGAATGGCGACTGTACTTAAGGAGTGTACAACTAAAGAGCAACGTGCTGTTGTGCGTTATTTATAGGCAAATGGACTGACTGCAAAGGACATTCATAAGGAAATGCTTCTTGTTTATGCTGACAAATGTTTGTCCTGTAAAGCGTAGATGGGTAGAGAAATATTCTCAAGGACGCTCTAAAATTGTTGTTGAAATCCGATCTGGTCGTCCTGTTGAGATTGCAATAGAAGCATCCGTGCAGCGAGTGTAGATGATTAGAGGTGAAGGCGAGTAACGGTAGACTCAGTAGCATCGTACTGTGAAGTTCTATGGATGCTTCATGATGCAATTCGAAGAAAACGTCCAGGACTGCTGACGTGAGGAGTGTTGTTTCTTCATGACAATGCCAGCCCATATACTGCTCGACTAACTCAGGAGAAAATTAACTAACTAAGGTAGGAAATTCTAGAACATCCACCTTACAGCCCCGACTTAGCCCCTAGCGATTTCCAACTTTTTGGTCCACTGAAAACCCACCTTGGCGGGAGACATTTCGCGAATGACGCCGAAGTTGAATGTGAAGTGAAAACGTGGTTTAGATAACAGAGAACGCAGTTCTATGTAGCCGGTTTGGGGGGACTGATAAAACGATGGAATAAGTGCATCAATATTGGTGAAAATTATGTTGAGAAATAAAGGGACAATGTATGTATAAACATAAACTGGTTTTAAGTTGTTATCATATTTAGTTATTTTTCTACAGCCAGTTGTGACTTGTTTATTGACTTCCCCTGATAAAATTAAAATCAATCTAGAATGGGATTTGAACACAAAACACCAGCCCGTTAGGAAATCCTGCTAGCGACTCCGCCGCCCTCCTCCCAATTCTGACTATTGTATAAGATAATAGCGAATGGAGAAAAAAGATATATTCCCTCATTATTTTCAACTCCAGAACAAAAGTAAACAATGATGGCAGCAAGGTCAATAACAGTACATGATAAACATGACAAGCGGCAGCGAAAGACAAATTATTCCAAGATGTGTTTTCAGCATAGTCATGGAACAGACAAAAACAGTTTAGGTGCATGCGACAGCCTACCGAACGATCACTAACACAATAGTGAGGCTTTGTATCCAGTCTCCGACTCTCGTTGTGGAAGCAGGGTATTGGAAATCCAAACAAAGCGATAGGGTAAATGTTGGAATAATTTCCACGGTAATTGTGAATGGAGTGCAGACGATAAGGTGTGAAGTTAAATGCTAGAGTCAAGGGCATATATATATATATATATATATATGTGTGTGTGTGTGTGTGTGTGTGTGTGAGTGTGTGTGTGTGGGTGTCGTTTGTATATATAGGGACAATATGAGTAATGGAGCTTAGAATATAGTGGAGGAGACCCTTAGATGGGATGGGGGGGGGGGGGTGTGTTGATAGTTGAAAGAGGTAGTGAGCAGAGTTGTGTTTCGCATCACAGACTATGAAGAGAAACACATCGGTAGACCGATAGGTAGATAGGCCAATAACGACATAGTAACACAGATAGACAAATGCACTGAAATTCAGGTGATTCAACAGGCAGAAAATATGAGAAATGGCATGCGGATAAATAGGAAGATAGGAAATATACCTGTTGATAAAGATTTAAGGAGGCAGACATTCAAAAATACAGGCAGACAGTCAGACAAACAGACTTACAGAAAATCCCATAGACAGACATAAAGGTAGGTAGGTAGGCAGGCAGGTAGGTAGGTAGGTAGATGGTTAGGTCGTCGGTAGACAGATAGACAGATAGACAGACGTTAAACATTAGTGATATGGTTATCACAAGCGGAAGTACTGTAAAGATAAACACTAGTAACACAAGAGTTAATGAGGGTCACGAGATTTAACCAGGGATGAAATAACAACAGAAAAATCCAGAAAAGGAATAGTATCGACGTCACGGAATGCAATACACCATTGACACGGTAGTGGAACATTGTCATTTTCGTGTGTGTTTTGGATGTTACTAAACCAAATACAGCAACAGAAATACTCCCCTACAATACTTTGTAATCACTATACGGTTTAGCTTTAATAATACCACATTTTGCACCAAAATACCAGATATAAACCATGGACTATATTTACAGCAATATTGATTCGATATGGACATTTATAATGGGGTTATTAATCCGTTTCTTGTTCTGATATTTGGAAATAGTAACGGACGGGACATTTTTATATTCTATATTCGCTAAAATAAATCATTTCGTGGGAGAAAGATACAAGTCAGAACGTTTCTTCATCTCCATCGAGGTCATTAGTTGTAAATATGAATAGTAACACGAATGTACACATATATAAACATGCAAACATACAATCAGGGCACATTAATAAGTTCATATGTTGAAATTGCCATCGCTGGCCAAACAACCACTCTCTGCTTGTTAACTCTAGTTTGATTTCAACATGATATGTATGTGGAGGCTTGACTGCAAACATAATGATTTCCATTGTTCGTTTTGAAATACTTGTCAATATTGTAAAATTGTACCGAGACACTGGGTAGGCGTGTGTATTTAACCAATGCTTCATATTGAAGATAATAATGCAAGTCCATTTGTATTTTCTTGTATATTCATGATTTGCTGGTAATTGGATGTTTCCCCATATTTGTAATGTTAAGACGACTCTCGTAATTATCCGTCTCTTCACTTCTCCGGTTCTGCAGTGTTGTTTCGGTAAATGATTCCCGTAACATGGGTAGGAGTCGCGGTGGTGCAGTGGAGAGCACGCTTGCCTGTCGACTCTGTGGTCATGTGTTCCAATTCCTATCGACGCCCACTATTGTTCAATTGAACTGGGTACTCGGGTGACCTAGCCTAAAATGGGTGGCAAGTAATGTCACGGGAAATAAATTCCGCTGTCGTACTACTGGCCAGTTTACACACACACACACGCCACCACCACACACACACACACACATTCACACACACACACACACACACACACACACACACACACACACACACACACACAGGTATAGTTAACTCTGATGTAGTTGTCATATAATTTTTTTTTTAAAACTATATTTTCTAATAGAACAAGTGAATAGTCTTTACTTGTTCTCTGGCATAGTAATGGCTTACACCTTCTCTAGTAGAGTATAGATTTACTTTTTCTCTGGTAGGCTAAGACTATTCCTTCTTGGAGAAATATTGGTTCATTTCTTCTATGCCAGTGTAATGGTTTGCTCATTATGTGGCAGAGTAGTGTCATTCCAGTTCCCTGGTAGAGTAATGGTTTACTCGATTTCTTATGGAGTACTAGTTTCGCTCTTGTGTGGTAGTGTGTAAGTTTTCCTTTCTGCACAAGAGAGCGTTGCTACAGAGCTTTGTTAAAGGGCTTTCTTAAAGAGCTTTAGTTCACTTGTTTTCTGATAGAGTTTGGTTTGTTTGAACTCTGTATTTGCTTACGTTTGTCTTGTTCCATATGTATTGGTGTTAACTTTCTTCTGGAGTCAACTGGGCAGGCTAAGAGCAGGATCATGCTGCATTAGAACACATTGTCTCTCAGCCCAGGCATTGTGCTATGAAGAGGTGTAACACCTGGACTTACCGTAATGGGTTGTACATAGTCCGCCTTAATTTCTAGCACAATGTAACAAACTATCGTCTGTCAAGACGATGACGTTCCTAAACTAACGATGTTGTAAAGATAAACAATTCATGCATTATTAGAGCCGTATGTTACAGGAGAGAAGCTGGAGTTACTTGTCGATACTCGAAAGTTATTTTGCATGTCATACATAAATATACCTGCATGTTCAGATAAATATAGACCATTTTATAACAATTGACTGGACATCTTAAATCTTAAGAATTGGGGATTTACATGTATGTGTTGCAAGTTTGTTACACAGACTTACAGATAGACAAATATAGAGAAAGATATTTAGACATACAGAAATATATATATATATATATATATATATAGACAGACAGACAGACAGACAGACAGACAGACAGACAGACAGACAGACAGACAGACAGACAGACAGACAGACAGACAAGCAGACAGGAGAATTATATACATAAAGACAATTAAACAGACAGACAGACAGAGAGACACATATATCTAATCATCTATTACCAGAAGACTCACCTAATAAAGGCTTCGTTCTCTGAAGGTAATCTTTGAGTAAATTGAGGTCTATGTCTGGGGATCTCTTGCCCCAGCTTGTGAATCCTGTCTTGCTCCAGCTGGGTCTCTTCCCCCACATGTCCATGTCGCGCCAATTTCGAATATGCCTTAAATTACGTTTCCCCCATACTCCTGAAGTATCTACGTTATTATTGCTTTCATCCAATAGTTCAGCGTTTCTTTTACCCCAGATTGCCATTTCTCTCCATTTCTTATCAAGGTCTGGCAACATGTAACGTTTTCCCCACACAGACATTTCTTTCCATTTCTTATCAAGGTCACCATCTCTTTTGCCCCAAACAGACATCTCTTTCCATTTCTTTTCCAGTTCACTATCACCTCTTTTTCCCCAAACTGACATTTCTTTCCACTTTTTATTCAAATCTGGTGTATAGTTGTGTTTTCCCCAAGGTGCGATGTAGTTCCACTTTATATTTGGGACTTCTTGATCTCTCTTTCCCCAGACAGCCATATCTCTCCATCTTTTATCCATCGCATCATCTCTTTTTCCCCAAACAGACATTTCTTTCCACTTTTTGTCCATACCGTTGTCTCGCTTTCCCCAAACAGACATTTCTTTCCATTTTTTGTCAATAGCATCATCCCTTTTTCCCCACACAGACATTTCTTTCCACTTTTTATCCATCCCATCACCCCTTTTCCCCCACACGGACATTTCTTTCCATTTCTTATCCATCTCATCATTCCTTTTTCCCCACACCGACATTTCTTTCCACTTTTTATCAATAGCGTCATCCCTTTTTCCCCACACAGACATTTCCTTCCACTTCTTATCTATCGCATCATCTCTCTTCCCCCACACAGACATTTCTTTCCACTTTTTATCAATAGCATCATCCCTTTTCCCCCACACAGACATTTCTTTCCACTTCTTATTCATCGCATCATCTCTCTTTCCCCACACAGACATTTCTTTCCACCTTTTATCAATAGCATCGTCCCTTTTCCCCCAAACAGACATTTCTTTCCACTTCTTATCCATCGCATCGTCTCTCTTCCCCCACACAGACATTTCTTTCCACTTCTTATCTATCGCATCGTCTCTTTTCCCCCACACAGACATTTCTTTCCACTTTTTATCAATAGCATCGTCCCTTTTCCCCCACACAGACATTTCTTTCCACTTTTTATCAATAGCATCGTCCCTTTTTCCCCACACAGACATTTCTTTCCATTTTTTATCAATAGCATCGCCCCTTTTCCCCCACACAGACATTTCTTTCCACTTTTTATCCATCTCATCATCCCTTTTCCCCCACACAGACATTTCTTTCCACTTTTTATCCATCTCATCATCCCTTTTCCCCCACACAGACATCTCTTTCCATCGTTTTTCTGCATCACCATCTGGAATGTTTGCGTTGTCTCTTTTGCCCCAGGAAGTGAAACTTGACCATTTTCTCTTATCGAGGTATTCATCGTTGGCGTCTTGAGCTTTCAAACCTTCGACTTCAGCAGTGTTATGATTCAAAGTTGACACCTCTGGCCACGTGGTTTCTCCTATATGACCCAGAGAATCCCAGTTATTTTTATTGAACAATGCAAACTGTTCGTGCGAATTATGAAGTTCGTCATTTTTCAGTTCTTTACTATCAAATGGTAGAACGTCTTTATCGTGGTCTATGTCGAAAGAACTGCTAATAGGCAGGTCTATAGAGACAGTTTCTACAGCTGGGTTATTACTGATTTGCTGGGAAAAGTGTGGTTGCTGCGGATGTAGAATCTGAGCGTCCACGGAGAGGTCTTTTGCCAGAGTGACTAGGGAAACTTGAAGAATGGTGATGCTGATTGTTGCTAATGTTCTAATGTCCATGTTGATTGTTGATAGTTTGTTTGAAGGTTTATTCAAAGCTTGAGGTTATCTGAAAACAATAAATGACAAATATATTGATTATGTTTATTCTTAACACATATGTAGTAACATATAACAATAGTGTTACAATTGGACTCGTTAAATAGAAATAATTTACATATTTTTGTAACCAATCTGTTTCTTAAACGTTCATGATAGCTAGGTAATCCTGTGATAGATAATGATGTCTAGATATACACAGTTACGTCTTTAATTTTACTAGAATATGTCTATATGAGTTGTGGGTCACCAATGTCCTTCCTCGTCGACATATCTTTTATGACAATTTCCAGACATTTCTTAAACTATACGGTGCCCATTTAACGAGGATGCGTCAACCGCATAGTAAGACAAACTTATTCTTCTTCTTCGTTCACCCTGAATGTTTGTTTTGGATTTAATTGCGTTGTGTCTATTTACAGCAGGGCTGAGAAATTTGCGCCTTTCGGCTGACATATCTGAAGTTTTTAGGCATTTGTTGACGGGTTAAGCTTCTCGGGTAAGACCAACGATTTCAGGGTGCAATGGTTGAATACACATTCTCCTTCATGAACAAGTCGACATCTGTGGCCTTAGGGATTGTAACGAAATATCACAATCTCGACACATCGGGTTCGAATTCTGTGGCAGGTTAATCGGGAACAAATCGACTCCTTGAAGTTTACAATAGTATGTTCCGCAGCAGTAACAAACTACTGAACATAAAATTGCAATGAAAGTCACAAAGAGCCAAAAATAATGGGATTGATTGTAGCGTAATGTAAATGACATGCCACTATCTTTAACTAACATCCTCTTGACTCGCCAGAAAACAGCCACACTATTAGGCAATAAGTATAAAAGAAGCGTCATCGAGGAATAGAAACAATTACAATCATATTGAATGTTTAACTTTTAGGACATTAAATAAAACCAGACAAACACACGTTTACAAATATAATTAATTATAGTAAGAGTAAAGTGAAGGTCGCTTTTCCACACCCTGGGGCGTATTTGATCAAGTATGCAGCTAAGAACAAGTTAAATTACCATTTGTGTTGCATGCATTAATGCGCAGTGCACATTTGGTGATAGCCATATGTTTAATAGACCAATCGGCATCCTATGGGAAATGGCATCAATATTTCGACGGCTGCCTTTACTTTCCAGCCAGATTACCCAGTACCACTCTAGGCTGAGGCGAATGGCGGACCAGTAGAATGTTTCAAGAAAAAAAAAAACAACAACAACAACATAATAATAATAAAAATCTGCATAGATAGGGTTCGAAAAATGAACGCCGGGTCGACAGACAAGGGATTAAATTAAATAATGTCCCACAAAATTGTGCTCTGTTAATTCGAAAATTGGTGTCCATGGTGAAGAGCTTACGGACGCGATTCGTAATCCCGCTGTGTGTGATTTGGCAGCAGACTGCGTTGACTGGGTTTTAACGAATTGATATGGGAGCCGGTTGTTCAGAAAGCAATGGCATACTACTAAAAGTAAACTTGCCAATAGCAGTAAAATGCTGGTGTTGACAGCAAAGTCCTGTAACAAATGATATGAAAAAAGAAAAAAAAATCGAAAATGAAAACTGTAATCTCAGTGATTGCATTGCGGTGTTACTCACTTGCATATCTTCTTAAACAGCTTCCGTTATACTGAAACTGACACATACCAAATTAGTTAAAAGATTCTGCGCCAAACAACAAGTTGGTTTAGACCAAACTAAACAATAAATGAGTGAAAATTGGAAGTAAGATGTGTGTCAGCTATGAATTACAAGTAGTTAATATGGTAGCAGACATGTTATATTATAATGCAATGCCAACATTTTGGCGAGATATAAGCCCACGGCAGATAGGGGAAGTCGCTTAAGATGATTTGTCATCTCAAGGCAGTTAATCAGTAAATAATGAATGATTTGTGTTCTATTGTTGCATGTCCTTTCCAGAAAGTTGCGATTAACCTCAGGATTTTCCAGGCAATTTTATGGTCACTAGCTTGCCTTTGCTTTATGAAAGATAAGACAAAGTTAAAGTCTAAGAGTGTCTAAAACAACTCCACTACACCACCGTCAGCGCACTGGAAGTTAAACACGAGCGCGATAAACCTTTTCGCCAAGCTGACCTTTATAAAGAACTTAGACAATATCATAGGTGTATAATTTAAGATCTCAAACAATTATATCTGGTAAAATCATTACTAGTACGATGCTTAGAGGTATGCGCGACAGCGAAGCTTAACGCGCTGAAACTTCCGGCCCGCTGACGGCCGGATACGGAATGTATTCCTACACCGATCAGCTGGACTTCAACCTTGACTTCTCGTTCAGAAAGCAACGGAAAACTGCTGAATGTAAAATTGCCTAGTGAATCAACCTGGGGGTGGGGGTTGACGTCTTTTAAAAGACTCGTGATGCAGCTTAGCCCTGTGAGAATTATTAGAAAATATATGGGAAATGTAGGTGTGTGTACCATACATTCCCTGGAATAGATAATGGATCACAATAGTCAACTAAATCACACGGTTGCGTATTCTTTGAGACCGTGTCCGCTCAGATTAATCAATAAATCACACAATGAATACATCAAATAATAATTTAATCAATATATTCAACATAATGTAGCAGCCATCCCCGAATATTTTGATGCAGGGCAGAAAACGTTCTAAACCTGTGTTTCCCAACGTGGAGCCTACGCCCCACAGGAGGGCAATGCGATTGTTAAGGGGGGGGGGGGGGGGGGGGGGGGGGGGGGGGGGGGGCAATTCGAAAACGGAAGAAATCGGCTGGATATAACAAAACGGGGATACTTGAGACTGAAGTTAACTAAATTGGAACCTGACATAAAATCTCTTTGCAGCAAGCATCAAGCGCAAGGATCTCACTAAATTTAAATAATAAGTAATTACTAATAATTAAAATCATACTGAAAAATCTTTCATTAAAATTATTTTGCACTTGAATTTCAGTTCTCCATTTATGTTTTGAAAATTTACTTACTGTGTTTGCTCAATAATTTCCTAGTGATTTCTTCCTAAAACCTATCATTCAAGTTTCTTTGTGAACATTTCAATTTTTGAATATTAAAATAAATGTGTATGTTGGGGGGGGGGGGGGGGGGAGCGGGGCAAGGCGGGGGGGGGGGGGGGGGGAGGCATAAGCATTTTAGAAAGGCTTAGGTGGGGCATAGCACAAAAAAGGTGGGGAAACACTGTTCTAAACTAAAAGCACACATGTAGTGTTTTTTTCATGTTATTTCTCCCCATTACATTCCAGTCTATTGCCGTCTAAAGAGCACTGTGTACGTATAATAAGCTAAGCAATGTATAGGGCTAGTATAAGCCGATTAATGTGAATAAGACAGTACAAAATTACTTTTTAAAAACAACTTTAAAAGAGAAGAAGGATTCGTCGCAGTGTTGTTCGAGGGACTGGAATAAACAGGAAGCTACTTGACGATCAGAGAGTGAAAACTGCCCAATGCTAGATTTAATAATGTCCGTTACGAGACGTCACAATCAAAACCCAACATTTTTGGACTGTTTTTGATTTTAAGTTCAGTAGTTTGTCATTGCTTTCGGAACGACCAATAATCTTAACATTGTTACAAACTGCTAAAGGAGGCCTGCTTCCAAATCGAGTACAGCTGACTTTGAAACCGCTACGCGAGATTGTGAAACGCGTTTTCATATAAATTACAAATAAAAATTAGCTTTGCAGTTAAGTGCGTGTAATATGAATAAACTATTCATTATTGAAACATTTGTGTCAACGATAAAATTGACACCGTTCGTTATTCCAGCCCGGGGAGGTCATGTAACGCTTAAAGTACACGAGGAGTGCAAGGTTGTTAGCAAAGGGATTCTCTCTCTCTCTCTCTCTCTAAATCGCTTTCTCCCTCATACATAATACACACACTCACACACACACACACACACACACACACACACACACACATATATATATATATATATATATATATTTTTTTTTTAAAATGTGTATATATATATATACATATATATATATATATATATATATATATATATATATATATATATATATATATATATATATATATATATATATATATATATACTCTTTCTTTCTCTGTAAATCGTCTTCCCTCCCTCATTACCTTTCACTCTCACTCTCACAGACACATAGCAACACTCTTTAGTTCTCTGTCTTTCTCTCTCCCTCGCTCTCTAACACATACAACCACACTCTCTTTCCTTCCGTCTCTCTCTCATTCTCTATCACTCTCTCTTTGGTTCTCTCTAGCTCTATCTCATGGCTGAACCTCTCTCTCTCTCTCTCTCTCTCTCTCTCTCTCTCTCTCTCTCTCACTCTCACATATGCTGTTAAAGTATACACATTAGGTATGCCATAGCGTGTGTTAAACTAGGCACACGTTTCGCACATATATAAATTAACTATGCATTTAAAGGCCACTGTTATACGCCTTAGTTGTACTGAGCACATGATGCTAATCCCATATGTTTGTGGACCTCTGGGCACATCAGGGACGATATGGTCAATATATCACTTCCCGAGACAATTCTGCCACCTTTTTAGGCTGGGTCGACCAGGGAGTCCGAATCAATTTTACATATCCGTCTCAGAGCGGATTCGAACCCACGATCACATGACCGGCAGGCAAGTGCCTTACATCGAATCTCATCTCGTATATTTATAAATTGGACTATGCCAAATAAACAAGTGTTCTAAAAGTTTTCCTCCAAGAATACCGGCTGACAGTCACAAGCGATTGAAAATATCAGTCTCGGAATCGGGCCTCCAGCCGTGTGTTTATTAATAGAATATTTTAATTAATTAAGTTAAAATAATGTCTAATAAGCAACTCACCCACTTAACACTGCATCTGAATAACAGTTTTGTTTCTTTGTAATCTCACACTGTCGGAAAAACTCCACATGTACTGGTATATATACTAAAATATAGGAAAGTAAGGGATCAAATTTATCAGCTGCGCGCATGCGTGATGGCTGGGGACAAGTCGCCAGCCAAAACTGTCAATATTCGTTTGTGCGCGATTGTGTTATTCTTTCGCGAATTTACCAACAGGATGGTTCTTATTTGATGGTTTCGACTAACCCAAGAGACAAACCCTTACCTGTGTGATTAAATCTTAATAACAGATTGTACCACTGCCAGGTTCGGGGCAACGATAGCAGAATTCGATATACTCCTCGGTTGTTTAGGCGTGGTTGCGAAACAGAGCATCTTTGTGAAGTCAATTAGATAACTGATTTTTGAGGAATGAGCTGGCGTGTCAACCTGTGCACACAACTGAGTAACGAGAATATGAGGCAGTCTTGAACGGGGGTTCATAGCAGAGGCATAGTCTATCTAGGTCACTGAAATCGACAAAGAAGCACGATGACACCAGTACTAAAATTAAAAATAAAATTTAAAAAAAAAACAGTAATAATTCAAGGAAGTGATAGACATACCCAAGCTACCCGTCTTCTCATTTTGAATGGTTGTAATGACCTCCCGTGGCGATGGTGTTGCGACGCGATTCGTTATGCCGCTTACCCACGCTCGAAATAGCGGTGACATATTTGTCAGCAGGCTGTGTCACGCTGGTTTTAACGTGTTGGTATGGGAGCCGGTCGTTCAGAAAGCAACGGCAAACTACTTAACGTAATAACTTGCCAAGACACCAACAGCGGCGGTACAATGCTGGTGTTGACTGTAATGTCCTGTAAAGGATATGTAACTTTAAAACAAAACAAAATTTGAGGCCGTAGGCGCTGTGGCTGAGAGGGTCTGACGTCCGTCTTAGCTTCAACAGGAACAGGGTTTAATCGCAGCATGGGGCTGGGCATTTTTCGCACAACATTAGTACTTAATGATATCACACAATCCCTTGATTTCTTGGGCAGTGAAATTTGATATCTTGCCATCAAGAATAAGAGCGAAAAATGGGAATCCCTCACGTGCAATTTTGTTTTTTAACAATCCCGAGGAAGTCGGTAGTCGAAAACAGTAGGTCGTGAATAATGCATGGTTTGTGAGGAAAACAAAACCTAAGGCAGCATAGAGCTGGTTAACATGGGTGGAATTTGTCCAGAAGAGGCAAAACTTACAGTATTGCATGTGGACACTTTGACCTTTGAGGTGCAAAACTGGGTGTGGGGCTCGTCCGTTGACATGAGGAACGAAGAAGAATTGCCGCCATTACAGGAAGTTGCATGTTTCGTCTCATAAAATTAGGGCTCCTAGTGTTATGTCGTTACCTACTGAATAAGTGCAGACTGTTACTGTTGCTGTCTTTGATTGTTTTTAATTACTGGTCTCACTGAATACGTCACCCCTCTTTTGTGTATCATCCTTAAAAAAGTTGTGGATTTCGCGTGCTCCAATGATCCCAAGAGATGCAACGTCGGCAGCTCTGCCACTGGTAGGGTCTCTCGTCAGGTTAAGATCTTATTCAGATTTCTGGTCTAGAGCTTGGTTTTATCGATAATTACGCTCCGACCTTCTCTGTCATTTCGGTATTTTAACAACCTTAATTTTACAGTAACAATAGTGAATGCTCAAAAGAAGTAGGAAGCAGCATGGACATAGCTATGCAGAGACTAAACTGTATTAAGAACCCATGACACACAACCAGCAAATATTAAAGTAACATTTTCGAGATCACGCATATTTCCCGTGGTAGCATACGAATGTGAATCATGTAACATTTGGTAATCATCTAAGAACAAATACTTTTAGCTGTGGAACTTGTTACAGAGATTATTACAGAAAAATTCTTAGAATATCATTTACCAAGAAGAAACATTGAATTTCCACGAGACCTGACCTTCAAATAAAACTGGCTGATATACAGTTTAATATCTCGGAAATAAAAATGATTTTTCCAGATTAAACGTGACAGTGACTTGGAGAGAATAATTAAAGAAAAACATAGTTCCCGGAAGAAGAGGCACATGATGACCAGCAGGAAGATGAACATGGGACTTTGCAGACACCTTGAACATGAAGTTACATACTGCGAGAGAAGTAGCAAGATATCGATAGGCGTTTCTAACCGCCGTGATGAGAACGACGTTCTGCACATGACGATGATATTACTGATAATATTATCTGTGTTACCACTGGGTTTCCACCTTTATTTTTCATTCTTTTTTTCACTGTCTCTTATTTCTTATGTTTTTCCGAAGAATCGCTATTATCTCTCCGCTGCCTCTTGTCTTGCTGTATCCGAATCAAGATTGTATATTCTTATCCTTATGCTTTTTATGAGTGATTACGTAACACTACCAGAAACAATATGGTATATTCATATCCTTATGGTTTTAATGAGTGATAAAGTAACACTACCCGAAATAATATGGTATATTCTTATCCTTATGGATTTGATGAGTGACAAGTAACACCTTTTTTTTGCATATCCTTTATAGGACATCGCTGTCAACATCATCATCTTTCAGCTTGTTGTTAATTTCTTGGCAAGATTACGATCAGTAATTTGCCATTGTTTTCTGAGCGGCCGTCTCACATATCCCTTAAGTCCCCAACACGGCGAAAACCGCTATCGATTCTCGCGCAAATTACGTTCCTCAAATGGATACACAGGATTACGGAGAAAGTCGCTAAATCCTAGGCCAGGGAGCCGGCAACGTAACACTACCAGAAACAATACTATATATTCTTATCCTTATGGTTTTGATGAATGATCACGTAACACAACCAGAAACAATATTGTATATTCTTATCCTTATGGTTTTGATGAATGATCACGTAACATTACAAGAAACAATACTGTATATTCTTATCCTTATGGTATTGATGAATGATCACGTAACACTACCAGAAACAATACTGTATATTCTTATCCTTATGGTATTGATGAATGATCACGTAATACTACCAGAAACAGTATTGTTTATTCTTATCCTTATAGTTTTGATGAATGATCACGTAACACAACCAGAATCAATATTGTATTTTCTTATCCTTATGGTATTGATGAATGATCACGTAACACTACCAGAAACAATATTGTATATTCTTATCCTTATGGTTTTGATGAATGATCACGTAACACTACCAGAAACAATACTGTATATTCTTATCCTTATGGTTTTGATGAATGATCACGTAACACTACCATATTTTGATAACTGAGTACTTTTTGTTTGCGTTCGCTCGCTTTGAACTCATGCGTAGTCCATACACGCGCTAATACTTCTAGTGCATTGAATTGATTTTTGTGTGTGGATTAGCTTTCCTTAGTACCTGTGTCCCTCTCCATCAGGCCAACTCACCCCAACTTCAGACGAACATGTAATTTACGTCCCCATGTCAAGGACGAGACGTTAATATTTTAGTTCGATTGACCGCTGTTGAGATTGAACCCGTTACCTCGGCATCTGCACCCCGGATGATTAAGAGCGATCTCTCTTATCCATTCGGCCATGCTTAACTCTGTACCTGTGTATTTGCTGTCTTCTCTGCCTACTATATTTAGTTTATTACATTTAGTTAATGATTTTGTTGAAAAGACACAAACTAATTAAAGTTTCTAACATATAAAATTGAAGTAAAATATTAAAGTCAGAGACCTCATGTGGTTATTCAGTTAGAATACAACATTAAAGTGATGACAAGCAGTCGTAAACATACACAAACGAACTGAGATAGGCTGAAGGACACGCGTTTCTCCAACTCAGATCAGATCACTGACTATGTTTACAACGATGGTCACTGGAATGAATGTCAGGTATTGTATGTCTCTAAGTGCAAACGCGCTTCTCATGTCCGTCCTGTTGTTGGGTCTTCTCAAATATAAACCCCATAGTATGGAAAAGAAAGAGACAGACAGACAGACAGACAGACAGACAGACAGACAGACAGACAGACAGACAGACAGACAGACAGACAGAGACAGACAGACAGACAGACGGACGGACGGACGGACGGACAGACAAACAGACAGACATACAGACAGACAGACAGACAGACAGACAGACAGACAGACATACATACAGACAGACAGACAGACAGACAGACAGACAGGCAGGCAGGCAGGCAAACCGACGTACGGACGGACGAACGGACGGACGGACATCAGACAGACAGACAGACAGCAGAGAAAAAGCAGGATACACGGAGTATAACTGAGAGAGTATGAGAGAGCACATGAATACAGTGTAGTAGAGACAGCAAAAAAAAAAAAGAGTGAGATAGAATAAGAATAAGTAGGAGAGAGAAAGACTGTAAATACGACAGAGCAGAATAGGGAATCAGAGAGTAGTATAGAGACAGCAGGAAATACGGCGGGAGAGCAAGTATGGTAGAGAGAAAGCTGGAGAGAGGGTTAGAGACGGGAGAAAGAGCTGGTGACAGAGCAAGTGAGAGAGCAGCAGAGAGTTTTGAATGTAAAAGAGAACAATTTCGTTAGCGATTTGTGCGCTTGCGAGAGAATATCAGAGAGAGAGAGAGAAGTAGAGTGTTCGTAGGTATGAGACAGCAGGAGAAAGGGTCATGGAGAGAAACAACAGAGAGTGAGCTGGGAGAGAAAGATGGAAAGCAAGAGCAACACATATTACAGGAGATAGAGCAGGAGAGAAACGAATGATGAGACGGCAACAGTCAGAGAGGGAGAAAAATATATAGTGTCTCTGCAGTAACCATTATTTCGAAACATGAAAGAGATATCATGGATTCTGAAATACTTTCAATAACCTTCAGGCACAACAATTTTACACTGTATTATATAGCATCATTTTTGGGGAAAATTTTAAAAAATTGTTTGGTTGTCATGTCTATAATTTATAAACATACTCGATACCTCTGTATTCACAATTGTGCGCATGTGTGACGATTCTCACGAAGTACATGTATTACTCACTGTAAAAAGGCAGTGCATTTGTTGGGTAGATCATGTTCGGGTGTAGGTAGAGTATTTGTTTGAAAAGCAAGCACACACACACACACACACACACACACACACACACCACACACACACACACACACACACACACAACAGCACACACATTCCACACACACACACACACACACACACACACACACACACACACAGACAACACCACACACACACACACACACACACACACACACACACACACACACACACACACACACACACACACACACACACACACACACACACACACACACACACACACACACACACACACACACACACACACACACACACACACACACACACACACACACACACACACACACACCACACACACACACACACACCACACAACACAAGACACACACACACACACCACACACACACACACACACACACACACACACACACACACACACACACACACACACACACACCACACACACACACACCCACACACACACACACCACACACACACACACACACACACACACACACACACACACACACACACACACACAACACACACAGAAACACACACGACACACGGAGCAAAACTGAGAACACAAGACACATAGTACAAGAACACAGCAAAAAAAAAAATAGTGAGATAGAATAAGAATAAGAGGTCCGTCCGAGAGAGCCAGCAGAGAGTTTTGAATGTAAAGAGAACACTTTCGTTACGATTTGTGCGTGGCGAGGCGAGAATAATCAGAGAGACGAGACGAGACAGTACGACGTGTTCGTTAGTATGACGACAGCAGGAGAAAGGGTCATGGAGAGAGACAACAGAGAGTGAGCTGGGAGAGAAAGATGGAAAGCAAGAGCAACACATATTACAGGAGATAGAGCAGGAGAGAAACGAATGATGAGACGGCAACAGTCAGAGAGGGAGAAAAATATATAGTGTCTCTGCAGTAACCATTATTTCGAACATGAAAGAGATATCATGGATTCTGAAATACTTTCAATAACCTTCAGGCACAACAAGCTTACACTGTATTATATAGCAATTATTTTTGGCAGGTAAAGTTTACAAAACTTGCTTTGGCTTGTCATGTAATTTATAAACATACTCGGTACCTCTGTATTCACAATTGTGCGCATGTGTGACGATTCTCACGAAGTACATGTATTACTCACTGTAAAAAGGCAGTGCATTTGTTGGGTAGTCATGTTCGTGTGTAGGTAGAGTATTTGTTGAAAAGCACACACACACACACACACACACACACACACACACACACACACACACACACACACACACACACACACACACACACTACACACATACAAACACACGTCCCGAAGAAAGAAACTGCATTTAATAGGTCCTGAGCAATAGGTGACCAATCTGTCCCTTTCTTAGCAGACGACGAGCACAGCCGAGAAGTTCTCGCCCAACAGCACTAATGAAATTCTCAGCGCAACCGCCTGATTACATCAACGCGCCCTCTAGAGCATTAAGAGCATGAGTGATTATGGTGGCATCATTTAGGTGTGAGCATTCGACATTTCACAAAATAGTTGTAAAGCTATCTAATATAAGCCACGCAGACAAGTATGAAACATACATAAGAGACAAATATTAATTGATTATGTGGTTGTTTCGGGATTTGAACAAATATTAATGTTAAGGATGAGTAGTTATCAACACAAATACAACTGAGAAAAATGAACTATGTTGGGCATTACAAAGACATGGTTGGCGTCTGTCGTTCATGAGTAGGGGACGAAATTTCACACTCCCGACATATTGGGTTCAAAGTCAGCAGTATGCAATTGAAAAAGCAGAATTTTGCGTTGAATGTATCTATTATGCCACATAGTGGTCACGCTCACACGCACCACCTAATAGGAATTAGGAGATTCCCAGTCTAACAATAGAATGACTTGACCACTAGGAAAACTAAGGACGACGTAATCATCGTCAGGACAGCAACAGAGGTCACTTCGAGAAAGGACATCAAGTCAGCTGTGTGTTTTCCTTTGAGCTCCGTGATCAAAGGAATTGATCGTCTAGGCGAAGCATATTTACTGCGAGAAGGGATCGCCTGTTTGTATAGCATGAATACCATGCATGGACCGGGACATAAATAAATTATAGACGACGAGTTTGCAAATAGTTTGCGATAATCTTTGGGAGATTGAGCAATTACAGAAATATATGAACAGCCGGGTTTGTATTAACATATGTAACGTCTCGTCCCCGTGTCAGGGGCCCGTTAAATTGTACAACAGTGTTGTATTCATTTTTCTGGAAAAGAGATCAGATCTGAAATAAAATGATTTGTCTCAAATTGCACCAGTCTTCAAGGTGAGCGACTTTTGTTACATATTTTACTCCAGTTTGAGTTTTAACGCTTCGGCGGTTGTATGCACGTCCAAATTTCTTAGATCTAAATCTATATTTGTTCACAGTGTTCACACTATCTCATATATCCACACTCAGGTGTGTAAAAATATTTTAGTTCTCTATTTTTCAGATAATTGTTAGTAACTATATTGTTATTGGAGGAACTTAATAGTTTATGATGATGAATTGGTTTAAGGATGTATTCTTGTTGAGTCAGAATATTATAGTATAATTCTGAGTTATTTTCTTAAAAAGTCTTGAATCTTTGAAATGTATGATTATTAACATGTCTATATCTATATTGCAGACCTATAAAAATAGTTGGACAGAGGATCACGAGAAGTTATTACAACAAATAAAAACTCTGTTTAGTACATATCCTATTTTGAAATTACCTGATATTTCAAAAGACATTGTTTTACAAACGGATGCTAGTTTACATGCTATTTTAGCTGTATTACTTCAATTACATGAAGGGAAACTACATCCTATTCTTTACTTCAGTAAGAAGCTATCTGAAACTCAGAGAAACTATGCTGTTACTGAACTAGAGGCTCTAGCTTTAATTAAAAGTATTGAGAAGTTCTCTAGATACTTACTAGGTAGGAAATTTCTGGTTCTTTCGGATAACAAACCTTTACAAATTTTCAAATCGGGTCATCCGAAGAATTCTAGAATACATAGATGGTCATTACTATTACAGGACTATGAATTCGACATCTGTCACATTCCTGGAAAAGATAATAATCTTGCTGACATTCTGAGTTGATTATAGAATGGCAGATTTTTCTTGTTGATTAGTTATAGTTGAATTATAGTTATAGTTCTTGTTTATATAAATTGAGTTCATAGTTCATAATGATATATATATTGAGATACTTATGTATGAAGCCTTACTGGAAAGTCAATATGACAATAACCAACATGATAATATAGATTATTAGATTAAGTATTATAAATAGAATTAAGGTACATTTATATCTGATATGTGTTCAAAACAGAGCCACGGCAAGGATGTAACACAAGGGCTTGCTGTTGGAAAGAAGACAGTCAAAAAGAAAACTTTAAGTATATGTGATGTTATAAATGTTAAAATTGTATATTAATTAGAATTACATAACGTTTATATTAATTAATTATGAAGTTTGGGTTCAAGGTGATAAGAGGGGATGCTATATGTTTATGGATCAATACAACAGGAGCTAAGTAACAATATATGATCAAGCGAGAGTCCAAATCCCAAAGGAAAATATCGGGAAAAGTTAAGGTGGAGTCACAGACAAGCACCCTACCCATTAAATGAATGATTAATTATATCATGACAGTACAACAACAAGTAACGACTATGACTAACATGGTTACTGGGAAATCTTCATTATTACCCTCGTCCGAAACTCATGGTAATACCTAGAGCTAGGACACACTTGTCATTAGGACAAGGTAGGGACTAATATCTTTATTAGTTGAACTGATTCCATAGGATCAGTCACACGACGTTCGACGTAGGGATCGGAGAGGTGGGCGTGCCCGTTATGTAGCATTTATAATTTTTTTTAAAGGGTTAATGATGTGGTAAATCCTAGAACTATGTGGTGGTGGGTAAAAGAAAATTATGGTTACAGTTGTAAGTATCATATATGATGATTATGAAAGGAAAAATGACATAGCATTTTTTTTTCTGGGAGGGGGCATTATGCCACATAGTGGTCACGCTCACACGCACCACCTAATAGGAATTAGGAGATTCCCAGTCTAACAATAGAATGACTTGACCACTAGGAAAACTAAGGACGACGTAATCATCGTCAGGACAGCAACATAGGTCACTTCGAGAAAGGACATCAAGTCAACTGTGTGTTTTCCTTTGAGCTCCGTGATCAAAGGATTTGATCGTCTAGGCGAGGCATATTTACTGCGAGAAGGGATCGCCTGTTTGTATAGCATGAATACCATGTATGGACCGGGACATAAATAAATTATAGACGACGAGTTTGCAAATAGTTTGCGATAATCTTTGGGAGATTGAGCAATTACAGAAATATATGAACAGCTGGGTTTGTATTAACATATGTAACGTCTCGTCCCCGTGTCAGGGGCCCGTTATATTGTACAACAGTGTTGTATTCATTTTTCTGGAAAAGATATCAGACCTGAAATAAAAGGAATTGTCTCAAATTGCACCAGTCTTCAAGGTGAGCGACTTTTGTTACATATTTTACTCCAGTTTGAGTTTTAACGCTTCGGTGGTTGTATGCACGTCGAGACATATTGTATGTGGGTCCACGGTTCAGAAAGCGATGGTGAATTTATTAATTTTATTATTATTAATATTTTATTTTGCATATCCTATTTACAGAACATCGCTGTCAACACCATCATTTTACTGCCAATGTTGATGTCTTGGCATGTTTACGTTCAGTAGTGTGCCATTGCTTTCTGAACGACCGGCTCCCATACCAATACGTTAAAACCCAGTGCAACGCGGTCTGCTATAGAAGGTTGCAGCTGTGTTTCGAACAAGGGTAAGCGGGCTTACGAATCGGGTCCGTAAGACCTTAGCCACGGATATCGGCAATGGTAAACTGCTGAAAACAAAAATTGATTAGAAGATCACAAACTGCTAAAATTACCGTCATTGATTACGATCAGGATAAGCAACTGACAACAAAGATACACATGTCTGGAATAGATAACTAAGCAAGGCTGAGGAAGAGGAGAATATGATGGCGACAACGTAGAGGATTTCAAAATGCAATACACGTGACACCAACGGAGGCAGTGGGGAAAGAGAGAAGGGATGAAGGTTGAATGAGAAATAGATGGTGATAGAAGGGGAAATCGACCCCAGAGAGAAGGTTATTGATCAGGGAGATAATACGACTAATACGTATTGATAAAACAGTGTGATTATCATATAGTTAGAACACTGGCTTACTAGCACAGTGGTCTGTCAGTTTTTATCCCCAGTAGTGTCGGAGTGTCTCCTTTTACAAGTTCGGATGGAGGTCAACTCCGTCTTAAAACAGGAAAGATTGTCCAGGGATTTCTCAGGTTAAGTGAGACTGACAGTCGTGATACTGACCACACTGACCCTCGCGTGCCGCTCGAACATCGAACAGCTGGGGCCGACCACGTGACTTAAATATGCCGTCTTGACGCGTAATCGAAGTCGATATTGTATCATTAGATTATATAATATGTGCTAGTTTATAATGTGTGCGCTAGCGTATTTTTAATTGTATGTGCTAGTTTTAATTGCAAACATTAGTTTATATTCTTCCTGCTAAATTAAACTGTATGTACTAGGTTACAGTGTATGTCATAATTTATATTGTTAGTGCTAGTTTATATTGCATAAATCAATTTATATTGTGTTACTTAGTTTGAATTGTATGTGCTAATTTATATTGTAAACAATATAAAATAACACAACGTAATGAAGCTTTACAGAACAGAGTTAGGAACAATACGAGGGCATTGCGGCGATGGCCTTCATCAGCAAACATACATCCACACAACACACAACATATAATCACGGAGAAGACCATCCAGTGGCTACGTTAAGGCATTAGAACGGGTTGAGAAGAATAAAACTATGAAAACAATTAGAACAATTTGTATGCCTTAATGTAGAGCACGGTACAAGACACACATCCATAGAATCGAAGGATCAGGGAGTTTGAAAGCTACACCAACTGTGAAATAGATGGGACAAAGCGTATGGGATAATATTAGTAAACACATAGCAACTTATAGCATCTAAAAATCATGCACGTGTGTCCATACACATACAAAGTTAACTACGGTTCATTAGGAGAATGTTCATTATTCATATTTTAAAATGGTCTTACGGACTGTGTGCGGTGACTTAGAGCAGTCACTGAAGGAAGATGTCTTGTGCAGACAATACTGAGAATCATTCATTCATTCAGTAGCATGTCCTTTGCAGAACCTCGCTGCCATAACAACCTTCCGGAAAACCTCTCGATCATAAGCAAGATATCCCGCGTCTGATACACCCATCTGGAGATCATCCGCTACATCCTGCACTCATCTTCTCTTTGGCCTTCCTCTTCCTCTCTTCCCAGGCATATATCCTTACATTATTGTTCTCTCCAAACTTTCGTGACGTTTCAAGTGACCAAAATATTTCAATTTTCTTTGTGTTATCGTCTTTAATAGCCAACCTTCTTCAATATTCAATTCTTGAAGTACGGATGCATTTGTTCTTTTCTTTACCCAAGATATTCTTAGAACTCGTCTATAGCATTTATGTTCAAAGTCATTTATGCGCTGTTCAGCTTGTTTAGTAAGTGTCCATGCCTCACAGGCGTATGTTGCAATGGGAAAGATGCATGCTCTTAAAAATCTAATGGTTGTAGTTCTGTCTGTCCCACTCCATAATTTATTCAGTTGTTTTAGTCTTTGAAGAGCAATTGATAGTCGCCGTTTAATTTCTGTCAATGTGTCACCATTGTTGGTAATCAGTGAACCAAGATATTCAACATTTTTAACCACCTCCAATTTTTCCCCAATAACGTATATTTCTTTCTCCATTGCAATTTTGTCTGTATGCTTTATCTTTGTTTTTGCTATGTTAAGATATAAGTTGTGATTTTCACTATTCAATTGGGTTGAGGCTAGGAGGTTTTCTATGCCATTCTGTGTTGTGGATAGTAATACTGTATCATCAGCATATCGAATCTCTGGTATGTCATGACCGCAGATATTTAGGGCTTCATATAGCTCCCTGTTTATATACTCTCTTACATTTCTCATTATATTTTTGGTGTACAGGTTAAACAAATAGGGTGACAGCACGCAGCCCTGACGGACTGCTTGTTTGATGTCAAACCAATCTGATGTCTCGCCATCTATTCTAACTGCTGCTTGTTGGTCTAGATAGAGCATTTTTATGAGTTGTACTACATGTGATTGAAAGCCCATATTCCTCATGATTTCCCAAAGTTTCTTATGTTGTACACAGTCAAATACCTTTGAATAATCCACAAAACATGAGAATAAGTTTACATTAAATTCTCTGCACTTCTCTATTATTAATCGCATGTTGAATATGTGATCTCTTGTTCCTCTTCCTTGTCTAAATCCAGCTTGAATCACGTTAATCTCTTCTTCCCTTTTCTTACGAAGTCTTCCCAATATGACTTTTAGTAGAATTTTACTTGCATGACTGATCGAGGCAACAGTTCTATAGTTGGTGCATAATTTCAGGTTGCCCTATTTTGGTATTAGAATGAAAATAGTTCTCTTCCAATCTTTTGGCCATATACCATATTTCCAAATCTGTGTACATAATGCATGATATTTGTTTATGCTTTCTTCTCCTCCCGCTTTAATTAGTTCATCTGGTATCTCATCACATCCAGGTGATTTACCATTCTTCAGGTTCTTTATAGCCCAAGCAATTTCATCTAATGAGGGTTCAAGTTCTGTCTCTGCTGTCATTGGCTCATGTATCTCATTCATATCCTCACTGTCACTCATATCATACTCCTGCCATCTTTCTAGAATTTGCCTAGATTCTGTTAAGGTATTTCCCATCTTGTCACAGATAACATTCAATTGAGGTTGAACATTTCTTGTCAATACCTTCATTTCTTTGAACATTTCATAATCTCTTCCAGTCTTATGACATTGCTCTATTCTGGTACAGCAATCTTGTATGTACTGATTTTTGTCCTTTCTTGTGTTCTTTCTTATTTCTCGAGTTAAAGATTTATACTTCATCCTGCTGTTATCGGATTCTCTCCTTTCTTTTTCAGCTCCCTTCGTTGTTTTATTAATTCTAACGTGTCTGATGTAATCCATGGCTTAAGTTGCTTTTTCTTGGTGGGAATTAAATCTTTGGCTGCAGTTATCAAGATATCTCTAGCTTGTACTGCCAATTCATCACTTGTATGTACTGATTTTTGTCCTTTCTTGTGTTCTTTCTTATTTCTCGAGTTAAAGATTTATACTTCATCCTGCTGTTATCGGATTCATCTCCTTTCTTTTTCAGCTCCCTTCGTTGTTTTATTAATTCTAACGTGTCTGATGTAATCCATGGCTTAAGTTGCTTTTTCTTGGTGGGAATTAAATCTTTGGCTGCAGTTAGCAAGATATCTCTAGCTTGTACTGCCAGTTCATCAGGTGTCATTTCCTCTTGTACAGACATCAAGACCCCAAAGCGATTCCTAACTTCTATGTTGTATGCATCTGGTATTTTTGTGAGGTCAAAACGAAGTGGCCTTGGTCCTCGGGTAAGCTTTTTGAGTTTTAATTTAAGATCTGCTTCTAATAACTGATGATCTGTATCACAGTTTGCACTTCGTAGGGTTTTTGCAGATGTTATATTTGATCTCCATCTTCTTTGTATTAAAATATAATCTATCTGATTTTTGGTAACACTGTCCGGAGACTTCCATGTGAAGAGTCTTCTTGGATGTTGTTTAAAAAGCGTGTTGGCTATCGTGAACTCATTTTCTGTGCAAAATTCAATTAATTTGTCACCTGCATTATTTCTATTTCCCAATCCAAATTATCCTAAAACGTGTCTCTCATTTTCAACTCTTCCTGCACCTATTTTTGCATTAAAATCTCCCATTATTATTGCTATATCATTATGTCCAATCTTATGTAATGTGTCTTCAGTGTGTTGTAAAAATCTTTAATTTCGTCCTCCTCTGCTGTTGAAGTAGGTGCATATATCTGTACAAGAGTTGTGTTTTTTGGACGGCATTTAAGTCTAATAGTGAGGATTCTATCACTAACTGGATTATATCCCATTAAATCTTTTGCAGTTGTCTTATCTAAACAAAATGCCACTCCACTCTGGCCTCCGACGTCTCTACCAGAATACATGAAAAGACTTCCATTTTCAGTTGTAAAATGTCCCTTGCCGCTCCAGCGATGTTCACTAATTCCTAAAATTTGAATGTTTAACATCTCAATCTCATCACATACTACTTTAAGCTTTCCCTCATACAGACGTCTCACATTCCACGTTGCTATTCTCACTCTGTTTCTTAGTCCGACACAAAGGATTTCCTTGGTAACACAGTCAGGATTAACTCCGTCATCACGATTACTAGTACTTGTCCCTGTGTCACACTCTTCCCCAGTGTTATCTGATCTGCCTGGTCTGGGGTCTCGCCACCAGATCTCTTTCTTATTATGTTTTCTTTCATGGTTGCTATGGTTTCTTGGCAAGTTTTGCAGAAAGTAGTTTGCCATTGCTTTCCTTCTGGGCAGTGACTGTACTAGTCGGTGGCCATAGCCATTGTCCCGAAACAACCACATAATCAATTGATTATTGCTCACTGGACTTAAGAGGCCTGGTGTTCCTTGCCAGTGAGTTCCTGATCGTTCGGGTCCCATCGATTGACGGACGTCGGTCGCGGCGATTGGGCAATCTTGAGCATAGCCTACGATAGGTAGCGTTGTGATGTTCTGTTGTGATAATTTGGTGTGTCCAGTGTGTGCCGCGTGGTTACACACCCGCTTCACACGCGTGATCCGGGACTGTTTCCGGATCCGGTCAGGGATATGCACTACTGATGAGCTCAAATGAGGGCGAAACTCGAGTATAGTGCTTCCATATTGACGTGTATAGGCCTTAGGTTCATACCAGAATGTGATCGGCGTTGCCAGTAGTGGGTTGTGCTCAATATTTAAAATTGTCTCTACTGATGAGATCATCTGCCTATCGCCGCAGAGTGCAAGACCATAACCAACAACAATCTGTCGGCTGCTCTCACACTCCATCCACCACCTGCTTCCATGGCTTCACGTAACCCTGATCGGGAGGCTAAAGGGGTACTCCACCTTGCCCAAGGGTGTCCCGTAGACTAACGGAGGAGAGGAGGCGTCTTACATCTCCTTTGTTAGGGGATACCCCTATCTCGCTAACCGGATACTGAGAATCACCACGGTAAAAATAGTCTTTTTGCTGGATGGAAAAAAACAAAACACTTAAAACTGACTGTCACTTGCATAAAATAAATAAATAAATAAATAAATAAATAAAGTTAAAGTAATATAAAGGACCGATACTGTTTTATGCACGTGATACATGGACAGTGTGCGCAAAATGAAAACATGAAATTGCAGTGGAAATGTGGTTTCTGGGGAAAATGCCAAGAATGATATGACTCACAGAAATACACGTGAAATACACGTGACAAGTAGATAGGTAGATAGACATACAGGATAGGCAGTCAGGCCAGCAGGCAGGCAGGCAGGCAAGCAGGCATGCAGACAGGTAGACAAACAGGTAGACAAACAGACAGACAGACAGACAGACAGACAGACAGACAGACAGGCAGGCAGATAGATAGATAGATAGATAGATAGATAGATAGATAGATAGATAGATAGATGGATAGATAGATAGATAGATAGATAGATAGATAGATAGATAGATATATAGATAGATAGATAGATAGATGGATAGATGGATGGATGGATGGATGGATGGATGAATGGATAGATAGATAGATAGATAGATAGATAGATAGATAGATAGATAGATAGATAGATAGATAGATAGATAGATAGATAGATAGATAGATAGATAGATAGATAGAACGCGCTGAAACTGTATCTACTGACCACGGCGTTTCGGGTCCATTCTACAAACCGGTCTGTTGAACTTTATATTTCTTTTGCCCTTAACTTAGGGACGTAATTTACAAGTACTTCAGAAGTCGAAGGGGTTTGCCTTATAGCGAAAGGATGATACTTTTTTAGGCTGTCTCTCACGTTGGAAGAAGGGGTTAATGAAGTTCCGGCGCCCGTGAATAAGCCTTTCCGTCAGTTTCCTTTGTGATTCATGAGTATAATTTTTCTGGGATCAAGTAAATTCCCTACCGGTTTTCTAGGCCTGTCATAAATTCTTAACCCACATAACCCTTTCTAGGTCTTCTCTCTTGGATTCATTCATTCATTCAGCAGCATGTCCTTTGCAGAACCTCGCTTCTATAACAACCTTCCGGAAAACCTCTCGATCATAAGCAAGATGTCCCAAGTCCGAAACACACATCTTGAGGTCATCAGCCACATCGTGCAACCATCTTCTCTTTGGCCTTCTTCTTCCTCTTTTCCCAGGCTAATACCCCTCCATTATTCTTCTCTCCAAACCTACTTGATACATCAGTAAATTACTGACAATATGAAACGCTAGCCCTAAAATAAAATCAGTCCAGTGCACTCACTGCTTGTAGTCAGTTTGTGGATTGCACTCGAGTTCAAAACCACCCAACTCCAAAACAAAATAATATTAAAAAGCGCATACTCATCAGTAGAGAACGCGGAATAACAAAGGTGCTATTCCCTTCAAGAAAGATTTTGATGAATATGTTCACAACAATAATATAAAAGCTTTAATTTAAAAGTACAAAGATTTTTCAGATCTTAGTGTGGTTTGAAGAGGTGAAAAGCATCCTTCATTAGGATTCTTCTCCTGTATTTTCCTGGTCTTTGATTGCTTTGTCTTAGGCCGCTGGGAAGATCTATTATTCAAAGAAATACGATCCGATGATTGCAGTAGTGTAGCATATAATGGAATGCAAATGGAGACTGTTGATGACATGTAATTTATGTTCAGGTAGATGTGATCTAAATAAGGCAGAACTCTTATATTTCAGTTTCAGATTTTTGATCCAGTAATGAGGACCTGATAGATGTTGAAAGCACCCTAACGTTTCAGCAGGTAAAGAGACCGCTTATGGACTGCATTGTTATATCACATTTTTATCAGCTGCTCACCCCATGATGACAGGATGCTCAGTTTTCTCATCTCACTGGGGACTCTTGTCGTTCCACGTTTCATACATAAATGTTCGGTGTTGTAAGTGTCCGTTACTTCGAAGTTATAGAGGTCTTCGTTACCGAGAGGTTTATCATGCTCGCGCTTACATTTCTGCTATCCTGACTTGGAGGCGTAGTGTGTTTTATATCCACACATCGGTCATCTAGAACTAAACGTCGGCTTCTGGCACAGAGAGCAATGGCAAACTACTAAATGTAAAGTTGCTCAGAAAATTAACAAGGGGTTGATCGCAACATCCTGCAAAGAGCATGTACCATAGGAGTTATAGTCAAAATAAACTGATGTTCGATGAAAATGCTCGGTTAAAGTAGCAATCCTTGACAAATCACATTTACGTATGAAGGGTTAGAAATAAGAATCTCGAAAATTAGAATGCTGGCCGTGAAGGGTTGAAACACATAAGTTACTGATTAAGTCAGACGTGAACGGATGGTAACTGCACGTAAGTGACTGAATACGTTAGACATAAGCAGACGGTAATTGCACATATGTGATTGGGTGAGTCAGACACGAGCGGATGGTAAGCACACATATGTGATTGGTCGAGGAAGACAACGACCAGATTGTAAGCACATATACGTGATTGGGCAAGTAAGGAAACGAGCAGATTGTAAGCTTACACAAGTTATTGGGCGAGTCCTTCGGTTCACGAGTGCATTTTATTCGGAGACTCCTCGGAGTCATCGCTGGGGCTACGGAGTTCGTTCTTTATGCGACGCTTTCGGCAGCCCGCGCTTCGGAAAGAGACTTAGCCATATGGAATAAAAACCCGGTGCAATGAAGTCGACCTTGTCGACTTTTAAGCGACTTTTTATGGTGAGCAGAGAAGAAAGCAAGAGCTAAGTTTTTGAGAATTGCATGTCGTACAAGACGTCTGATTAACTCCAGAATTGCAATGCAGATTAAATGTATGCTGCATAAAATAGAAGAGCTGAAATAGAGAAGTTGGCATTATGCTGAGAAATACAAGACAAGACGGACAGTGAAAAAAAAAGAGTCTAGGAAGGTGTATTTGGAGGGCTGGGCAGTTCGCAATAATAACAACAACGATCGCATTCTGGTATGAACCTTAGGCCCATCCACGTCAATATGGAAGCACTATACTCGAGTTTCGCTCTCGTTTGAGCTCGTCAGTAGTGCATATCCTTGACCGGATCCGGAAACAGTCCCGGATCACGCGTGTGAAGCGGGACTGTTTCCGGATCCGGTCAAGGATATGCACTACTGACGAGCTCAAACGAGGGCGAAACTCGAGTATAGTGCTTCCATATTGACGTGGATGGGCCTAAGGTTCATACCAGAATGCGATCGGCGTTGCCAGTAGTGGGTTGTGCTCTATATTTAAATTTCAAATCCCGAAACGGCCACATAATCAATAACAACAACACCAGTTTGATTTACGTATCACATGGCAGACATGGTGGGGAATCATAATCTCCCATTTCTGTTTCAGGTAAGGTGCCAAAGGAAGACGAAGTGAACCAGTTTTGTTCGCCACGTTGTCATCGCCACCTGTTTGGGAACACAGCGGTGCTGTTTTTTTATTTTCGAAAAAGGTATTGGTGCCGGTCGTTCAGAAAGAAATGTCAAACTACTGAACGTAAAAATAGCCCATGAATCACGAACAGCCAAATACTGGGGTTGACTGATACGTCATGTGAATGACAAGCAACTACATGTTTTAAACATTTTTCATGAAATAATCACGCATGGAGGACGCGTGGAACACGTAAACAACGAGTAGACACGTTCGTGCATTAGTCAGTACCAGACTACGCATGTGTGGTATAAAATAGACCCTGAATATTTTATTTGTACTTGAGTTCATTGAATATTTTTTTATTAAGGGCTGACAAAAGAGGGGTGAGCGCCGCTGTGGCGTTGGGCCTAGCACGTTTGCCTGCCGACAAGGAGGTCATATTTACAAATACCCTTCGAGGCAAGGATGTGTTTTAAAAAATGACCTGGGCCTCTGGGTTGACCCAGCCTAAAGTTGTTATCAGGAAATGGATTGTTGAGAAGTAAAGCCGGCTGGCGTGGCATCTTCTTCATTTTCTTTCTCTTCTTCTTCCTTGTCATCGTCTTCATCATCATACGTATTTTCTTCTTCCCTTTCCTCTCCTTCTTCTTCTTCAACAACAGTGACAATAACAACTTGACAATCAGAGGCTGCAAGTTCAATCGGTTTCCAATTCAATTAATAATTGATTCATTTCCTCCATTCCCCATTCCCACCCACCTAAGTTCACGACAGTCAGGTCTCATCAGAATTAGTGCGTGTAGATTAAGTCACACATTAACCCCACATGTTCTCCGACTTCTTCTTGATCTAACTGACATCTTACTACTTATTCCGTATATGCCTTCTTTGTCTCTGCTTGTATTCATGCACTCATCATAGCCAAACAACAGTAATGTATTTAATTTCATAATATTGGAAATTGATAGACAAACTTCTTCTTATAATCCATGTCGTGTGACGTTGTTGAGGATATCTACCCATAGTCTTCTGTCTCGTGTGCTGCCAATCATTGCTAATACCAATGTTGCTCCACGCTTTGATGTCAAACTGTCCAGTCTCTTCTCAGCTGGTGTTGACAACTTTCCCAGTGTTAATATACAACCCTTCCCATGCATTTTCCAAAGAATGTGGACTGTCTTCTTCTGATGCGAATATCCCGTTTTCTTTGTGAGTTAACTTCTTTCAATATATTTTCGTTGCTCTTTCTATCCGCGTGCGCAAACACACACACACACACACACACACACACACACACACGCGCGCGCGCACGCACACAAACACACACACACACATATTCGCGTGTGCACAAATACACACACACACACAAACACAGAGACATACACTCTTCACTATATAATTTATCCCGCCTGACATGAAAACTCAGTTTATCAAAACAAATCTACATTACAATATCAAACCAATTACACATTCCTTATTAAATAAACAAAGAAAAAAACATGAAACAGTCGTAAATAAAATGTAAAAATGAGATATAATAGACTGAGCAAACAATTCTCAGATCACCAAGCTTAAACTCATTTTGTCTTGAGGCTTATTTTTTTTTTGCGCGTCCTACCCCAACCGGAAAGAAATTCGTTGCCTCCCCTTGTCGATCATTCGTACTCCTAACGCACAAGACTGCTATTAAGAGGCAATTACTCTCGCGGTCTTTATTATAGGGATATCCGAAGATTTTCGGCGTCTTAACGCCCTTGATTCCTGAACTTAGAAGAGGGCAGATGGACAACGAGTACAACATGAAGGAAAACAATGACAAAGTGGGAATGTGACAAGAAAACGTAAAAAGAGAACAGGGAGTTGAGGATGGAATTATTCTAAGAAATAAAACAGAATAACTAGAAGGAAAGAGATAAAAACAAATTATAATAATTCGGAGAACATTGCATCTGTAATTGCCACAATTTTCAGCAGCTGATTCATTGAGTGAATTAAAATTAATACATAATTACAGGACAGTAAATGTGAAACATATTATACAAGTATTAATAAGGAAGAAAGTAACTTTATAACAAGAAGGACAGCAATACGTTTACAAATAGCAGAGAGGGAGGGGGTTCGTGTGTTCGTTCCCCGATTGCAACTTTTTATAGATCCATGAGGGCCATTGCTGGAGCTACGTATCTCATGTTGTGTGCGATGCTCCCGGCAAAGGGCTTGTCGTTCTGCAGCGAGAGACCGAGGCATATGTGTGTGACGCCAGGTGCAATGAAGTCGACTCTCTCGACTTTGGAACTTTTTGTTTAAAACATAAGACACTGCAGACTAGGTGGTCATCTCCACAAAATAACAGCTATCCACACTGACCATCACACACAGTACCGGGCTCAACTTCAGCATGGGGCGGCTAAATTGTCCAAGGAACATTGGTATCTAATGATTGCAAACCCATCGTTCTCTCGAAGATACGCTGCGTTACAGATTCTGGAATGATACTACCTGTTTCGAAACTTGGAAGCTGAAATATGTGTCTATAGACACGGCACAGGAAAAAAATGCGTAGCATCCATAAGAATTTCCTATTGCCAACGATCTCTTAGATGAGTAATGTAATAGTTGACAATAGTAAAGAAGAAGAGTGAAGGGGAGAGGAAGTAGGAAAAGAAGAAGAAGAAGAAGAAGAAGAAGAAGAAGAAGAAGAAGAAGAAGAAGAAGAAGAAGAAAATGAGGAAGAAGATGAGGAAGAAGACGAGAAAGCTTGTAACGTGAAAGGAGGCAATAAAAGACAAAAAAGAAGAAAATGGAAGCTTAAAAATAATGAAAAATAGGGTTTCTTTATAAACAAATAGGACGAAGAAACCAAAGCGAAACACACACACACAAACACACACACACACACATGCACGCGCACACACACACATACACACACATTATCGCCCCTCTGAGTGTGTATGTGTATGCGTGTTATGTTTGAACAAGTTATGAGTGTGTACCTTCATGTCTGTCACTTAAACGATTAAACATTGGTAATTGTCCCACAGAACATGGCGCATTGTGCCTGGTGGCATCACCGTATTTGAAGAGACTAACAGCGCCATCTGCCCAGTGTGCTTGAAGGATCTTTTCAGCTGTTAAAGTGTGATAGCTCTATGCTTTCGGTTGTGTTAAAGGTCAAGTGTAATTTAAATGTGACTAGAAAGTGATGCCGTTTGTGAGTGTGTGGGTGGGAGCGTGGGTGCGTGCGTGTGGGTGTTCAGTTGTCACTGTATATTTGGTTAAAATGTCAAAGTTTAATTAGATTTAATAACAGTGAGACATACAGTGTGTGTATGTATGTATGTGTGTGTATGAGTGTGTGTGTGTGTGTGTGTGCGTGCGTGCGTGCGTGAGTGTGTGTGTGTATGTGTGTGTGGCTGTGTATGTGTGTCTGCATGTGTTTGGAGCGAACAGCCCTAATGCAGGGGTGGGCAAACTTTTTGTGCACAGGGCCGCATTGACAAATGTAAAGCTATTGGAGGGCCGCACACACACACACACACACACACATGTACGCACACACACACGCACGCACGCACACACACACACACAATGTCTAGTTTGTTTACAGCAACCTATCACAAAAGGAAATCATTAATTATTTATAGATTACTAGCTGACCCGGCCCGGCTTCGCCCAGACCCTGGTGGGGAGCATCTCATTTAATTCATATAAGTAGTCATATAAGTTCTCGTTCCCGTTACCGACTATCTGTCTGTCTGTCTGTCTGTCTATCTGTCTGTCTGTCTGTCTGACCCGGCACGTCTTCGCCCAGACCCTGATGGGGAGCATCTCATTTAATTCATATAAGTAGTCATATAAGTTCCCGTTCCCGATTGTCTGTCTGTCTGTCTGTCTGTCTGTCTGTCTGTCTGTCTGTCTGTCTGTCTGTCTGTCTGTCTGTCTGTCTGTCTATCTATCTGTCTGTCTGACCCGGCCCAGCCCATGGTGGAGAGCATCTCATTTAAATTATATAAGTAGTCATATAAGATCCCATTCCCGACTATCTGTCTGACTGTCTGTCTGTCTTGGGTAAATGGAGGAGGGAGGAGGAAGAGGGAGGTGGAGGAGGAAAGAGGAGGGAGGAGGAGGGAGGAGACAGGAGGAGTAAGGAGGAATAGGAGGGAGGAGGAGGGATTAGGAGGAGGAGGGAGGAGTAGGGTGGCGGAGGAGGCGAGGAGGAGGGAGGAGGAAGAGGGAGAAGGAGGAGAAGGAGGGGGAGGAGGAGGAGGGAGGAGGAGGAGGGAGGAGGAGGAGGAGGGAGGAGGAGGAATGTGAAGGGAGGAGGAGGGAGGAGGTAGAGGGAGGAGGAGGAGGAGGGAGGTGGAGAGAGGAGGAGGAGGGAGGAGGAGGAAGAGGGAGGAGGAGGAATGTGAAGGGAGGAGGAGGGAGGAGGTAGAGGGAGAAGGAGGAGGAGGTAGAGGGAGGAGGAGGGAGGAGGCGGAGAGGGAGGAGGAGGAAGGAGGAGAGGGAGGAGGAGGAGGGAGGAGGAGGAGGGAGGAAGAATGAGGAGGAGGGGGAGGAGTGATGAGGAGGAGGGAGGAGGAGGAGGGAGGAGGAGGAGGTAGAGGGAGGAGGAGGAGGTAGAGGGAGGAGGAGGAGGTAGAGGGAGGAGGAGGAGGTAGAGGGAGGAGGAGGAGGTAGAGGGAGGAGGAGGAGGTAGAGGGAGGAGGAGGGAGGATGGCGGAGAGGAGGAGGAGGAAGGAGGAGGGGGAGGAGGGATGAAGAAGGAGGAGGAGGGAGGAGGAGTGATGAGGAGGAGGGAGGAGGAGGAGGGAGGAGGAGGGATGAGGAGGAGGGAGGAGGAGGAAGAGGGAGGAGGAGGAATGTGAAGGGAGGAGGAGGGAGGAGGTAGAGGAGGAGGAGGAGGGAGGAGGAGGAGTGAGGAGGAGGAAGGAGGAGGGGAGGAGGGAGGAGGAGGAGGGAGGAAGAAGAAGGAGGAGGGAGAAGGAAAGATGAGGAGGAGGAGGGAGGAGGAGGAAGAGGGAGGAGGAGGAATGTGAAGGGAGGAGGAGGAGGGAGGAGGAGAAGGCAGGAGGAGGGAGGAGGAGGAGAGGAGGAGGAGGAAGGAGGAAGGGGAGGAGGAGGAAGAAGGAGGAGGAGGGAGAAGGATGGATAGAGGAGGAGGGAGGAGGAGGAAGAGGGAGAAGGAGGAATGTGAAGGGAGGAGGAGGGATAGGGAGGAGGGGGAGGGGAAGAGGAAGAGGGTAGGAGGAAAGAGTGGAGAGGAGGAGGAGGAGCTAGAGGGAGGAGGAGGAGGGAGGAAAAGGGAGGAAAAGGGAGGAGGAGGGAGGAGGTAGGAGGAGGAGGAAGAGGGAGGAGAAGGAAGGAGGAGGAAGAAGGAGGAGGAAGAGGGAGGAGGAAGAAGGAGGAGGAAGAGGGAGGAGGAGGATGGAGGAGGGAGAGGGAGGAAGAGGGAAGAGGAGGAAGAGGGAGGAGGAGGAAGAGGGAGGAGGAGGATGGAGGAGGGAGAGGGAGGAGGGGAAGAGGAAGAGGGTAGGAGGAGGGGGGGAGAGGAGGAGAAGAAGGGAGGAGGAGAAGGAGGAGGAGGAGGGAGGAGGAAGGGAGAGAAAGAGGGAGGAGGCAGAGGGAGAAGAAGGAAGGAGGAGGAGGAAGGAGGGAGAGGAAGGAGGGAGAATGAGGAGGGGAGGAAGGAAAGGGAGGTGGAAGAGGAGGAGGAGGGAGGAGGAAAGAGGTATGGGGAGGAGGAGGTAGAGGGAGGAGGAGGAGGAAGGAAAGGGAGGAGGAAGAGGAGGAGAAGGGAGTAGGAGGGTGGAGGGAGGAGGAGGATTTAGAGGGAGGAGGAGGGAGGAGGTAGGAGGAGGAGGAAGAGGGAAAAGGGAGAAGGAGGAGGGAGGATGATGAGGGAGAAGGAGGCAGGAGGAGGAGGAGGGAGGCAGGAGGAGGATGAGGGATGAGGAGGGAGAGGGAGAAGGAGGGAAGATGAGGGAGGAGGCGGAGGGAGTAGGAGGGAGTAGGATGGAGGAGGTGGGGAGAGGAAGAGGGAGAAGGAAGAGGGAGAAGGAGGAGGTAGAGGGATGAGAGGGAGGAGGAAGAGGAGGAGGGTGGAGGGAGGAGGTAGAGGGAGGAGGAGGGAGGAGAAGAGAGGAGGAGAGAGTTCGCCATTCCGAATTCATACTCGTCTAGTTCTTCCCTTCTACACGACTGTAGATAACTTCCTTACACATAAAAAGATGAATTGTTATTGATATTGCCGTGGCATGGAGGAATATCAGCAGCAGAGTTGATCCAAAAACCAAAGACTGAGATCTACGGAGAGCCATGAACGCCTTCGCCAGCCGGCACGGCACTTGATGATGATGATTGCCGTGTGACGATTCTGTGTAGTCACGTCATTTTCTTCCCTTTCCCTAGCGTTTTGGTTCGGGGATTCTTTCATCATCATCATCATCATATATTTACGTACGTATTTTGGGAGGGGGAGGAGGGAGGAGGAGGAAGAAGAAAAAAAAACTATGACAGTTGACAGCTCTGGAATGAAAGGAAGGCGTGTAGAAAATTTCATCTCAATCGGATGGGCCGTTCGCGAACAAATAAAGGACATACATATTTACATACATACATATATACATACACACATATTTACATACATACACTTTGTTTTATAAATATAGATTAAGCAGTATAAATAACTAATTATTGCAATTTTATTTTTCTTATACACTTATACATTATAGTTGACAATATGGACAAAAACGTTTACTAATTTGTTAACAAGATTTAACAACTTGTTATTATAACAAATATTCTTTACTATCTATCAATGGCTTTAATTTAGACACAAACCGACAACATTGTCACTATAATTGTTGATTTCTAATGAGATGTATGTAACTGCTTGCACTTTTTGACAATATTCTTGAAATCTGGAGCAAGTTTACTTGTTGAAATTCGCATGACAGCATGCGAGTTGCAGTCCGACAATAAAGACCTACTCTTAGATTTGTTGATCTTCAAGCAAGACAATGCTTGTTTGCAAATTTATGTTGATCCAAACAATGATAAAAGTTTTGCTGCAAAGTTTTTCAAGTTGGGAAATGATTCTTGTGATAAAGATCCATAGAAATCCAGCAAACCAATTGACTTGAATTTCTCTTTCAGGTCATAATCTGCTTGTAAGTTAAGCAGCTCTAACTGTATGTCCTCTGTGGCTGTATAAGCTTCTGCACTAAAAGGGGGAAGTGAGAATATTGAACTGTGGCTCTATGTTCTTGAAATCTTGGAATCTCCATCCAAATTCTTCAATCTATGCATCTAATTGGGCTTTCTACTTTTCAGTCATTTCACCCGAAATGGTTTCTTGTTTCAGCAAAGGGAAGTGACACAATCTTTTTTTCACTTGCTTGTCTGGAGAATAGTGAGAGTTTTGCCTGAAATGATTTTACATGTACATACAACTGATGTGCAAACACACCATTGCCCTGAAGTTTGCCATTCAGTTCATTTAGCTTTTCCATAATTTCAATGGCAAACATAAAGTCTAACTTCCACTCTTTATTGACAATGGTAGTATTAAAGTCACATTCAATGCCCTTCATCTCTAGGAACATCACTATTTCTTCTCTGAGTTTTCCCTCTGTTGACAAGTAGTCTTGTCTTCCGGTCGCCAACATGGTGGTTAGGCATTGAACCGTTAAGGCCTGTGGCGTGTTTATGCTAGTAGCTACGGTTTGCAATCGCAAAAGAAGAACAGCCTGACGTCCCCGTTACATACCACCAAAAGAAAAGAATGATCAAATCAGTCAGAAGGTCACCAACACCTGCTCAAGACGACTACCACGTTATGGACAGACCAGAACAAGTCATTATTCTACGCCTCAGAACAAGACACAAAAGATTAAGCAACCACATGTATATAAGATTAAAGATTGGTGAATCAGCCATGTTCACATGTGGATTGGCGTCGCAGACAGCAGAGCACATACTCAAAGACTGTCCAAATTACAACATGTCTAGGCAAACCTTCTGGCCTAGAGAGATGACAGTGGAAGATAAACTCTATGGACTGCTGAGCGAACTTTAAAGGACAGTTAAATTCATACAAGAGACAACATTGCAGTTATAGACATATTTCAGGCGAACGAAAGAAGAAGAAGAAGCATTACATTACGAAGGTCATGGACAGTTTACAAAAATAGATAATTAGAAATAAATTTTATCAAAAATTTTAAAACAGTCATAACGGTACGTAAAATTCTGTAAAATTCAACAAAATAACTTAAAAATGAAGTAAAATGTTTTATTTCTAAATGCCCTCGCGGGCCGCATAAAATCAATTGCCGGGCCGCATGCGGCCCGCGGACCGTAGTTTGCCCACCCCTGCCCTAATAGATACATAGTATCAACATGTTATGGAAAAGTTTACATGTGTGTTATTCTGCTTATCTATGAATGATTAGCTTAAAAGTTAACTATCGGCGCATAAGCCGCTACTGCTCATAGGGAATCTAGCGTAGAGGCTAGAAGCGTCGGCCTAGCGATCGAATCTCCATTTGGTTTAAAAATTGACATGAATTCGCAATTCGACGCAGTCTAAAATCATTACAAGGAAATAGACTGCGATGTGAAATAGTAAAACACACACGCACACGCATACGCACACGCATATGTGTATGTGTGTGTATGAGTGTGTGTGTCAGGTATAATATGTCAAATATTACTCAGATATGACTGAGCTACCGTATGAAAGTAGACGGTACCATCTGCTTCCTATCAGCGCAGAATGTTGGGCGGTGCTTGCCAAGCTCGACACCCCGCATTGTGCCAATGGCTTCGGGCGGATGAGCTCTACTGGGGGGATACAAGCCTTATCCTGGTGCGAGGAATTTGCAATCTGAACACAAAATGTCATGACAGGGCAATCAATCCATTTTCTTCTTGGGCGTTCTCTTGGTCTCTTCGCGGATGATCTTTGATGTAAGGCTAGTGATGGCAGTTGATGGTGTTGCATTCTAACGAGATGGCCAAACCACTTGATCTTCTGTCTTTCAATAAATGTGGCACAAGGTGTTGATCTCACTGTCTGTCTGATAACCACATTTCTTACTCGGTTCCAGATTGTTAAGTTGGCAGCTCGCATCAGACATCTCATCTCACAGGTGTTGATGGTTGCGAAAGTTGGATTTGGATAAAGCCCAAGTTTGAGTTTGCTAGCATAGGGATGGTGTGAATATGCGGTTTATTATCTGTCGTTTTGCGGACATGGGTATATTTGGATGTTTCAGTATGGGTGATAGTTGATATGTAAGCGCACTTACTTTCTGACTTCTGATTTCGATTTTTCTGTCCAATTTGCCATCTTCTGTGATCATACTTTCAAGATATTTTAATTCTTTAACTTGTTTCAGATAGATCTAGGAGATCTGCTAACTTGCATTACTTCGGTTTTGGCTGTATTTATACTCACATTGTATCTGCTGTATGTGGAACTCAGATTATTAATATGGTTTTGCAGTCTGCCCTCGTCACTGTAAAACAGTCATTGGTCGTCTGCAAACAGCATTTCATTTATTTCCCATAGATCAGTTGTTTCATCTGAATGTAAGGAATTCTAAATTTTCTGAATTTGTTCTGTCAAGGCTTGCTTCTTTGGATATTCTTTCCATGTAGATATTCAATATCAGAGGAGAGAGCACACATCCCTGTCTAACTCCTGTATTGACTGTGAACATATCCGATATATATTCTTGTGTTTTTACTGCACTATGAGTATGAAAATGTTAAACCCATAGATTTTAGTTACCCTGAGTGCACGGATGTTTCAAAGTTTTTCGATCCCGTAGCGATATATAATGTGTGTGTGTGTGTGTGTGTGTGTGTGTGTATGCGTGTGTGTGTGTGTGTGTGTGTGTGTGTGTGTGTGTGTGTGTCCGTGTGTGTGTGTATGTGTAAACATAGGCAATGGATACACAAGTTAAAGGTAAAAATACAGATGTCAAAATGTGATTATACATTATTGAAAGGCATGATCACAATATCGAGGCAAGAAAAAAAAATAACACAAAGATATAGAATATAGATATACAGATCAATAATCAATATCTGGGATTGCAGAAGGCTTTACAGAATCAGATCAAGGTATAACAGTTAAGGAGATTCGGCCATATAAAGAGAGACGACTCCTTGTTAAAGGATGTTTTGAGGTTGGGGGAAAAAGGGAGGGGGGAGATGGCAGGTGAAGGGGAATCGCATAATTGGAGTACCGAGTTACCTGTTGGTGGACATCTTATAATGAATTGGAAGGAGTTTGTGTGAATACATACATTGTGTTAGAGATTTAATACAGACAACTGGTAATATGGTGATCGCACTTGATTACACACTCACACTCACACACCACACCACACACACACACACACACACATAAGAGACGCACGGCTTTCTTTGATCATGTAATAGGAGGAGAGGCTGTGGAGTACATCGTGACAGCTGGAAAGATCAAGGGGATGATAGGCAGAGGAAAGAAAATTGATGATAGGTGGACTGAGACAATGGCATGGAGAAGTATCAGCAGAGTAGTTGATCCAGAACACCAAAGACTTAGATCTGTGGAGAAACATGAACGCTTACGCCATCTGGCAGGACACTCGATAATGATTGTTGATGCTATATCCGTGTGTGCGTGACTATTGTTATTGTTGCTTCTCTGAGTAATATAGCTACATTTTATCTTAATATATTGCCCACCCGAAGTGACATCGGATGCACGAAAAGTTCACTGTTTCAACTGACATACCCAAGAAGATAATGGAGAATACCGTACGATGGGCTGCACACGCTGGAAAGACACCCTATACTGTCTGTCTACCGTCCTGTTATATTTATCCCCTCAGTGTCACACTGTGGCACCTCACTGGATGTCTGAAACAAATGCACCGTGATTTCAAAGCCCAGTGTCTTGCAAGAGCAATGATGTCTGTTATTTAGTGAAAATAACACAATCGATGGGCCTAACACAGGACCAAGAGTGTTGTTAGTTTCACGTAATAAAAGCTTTCTGGCAATGAAATGGCGTCACAAGTGTTAACTCTAAAGTTTATGCGTATACGCGTGCGTATGATAGACGTCTTTGATGGCAAGTAAATCTAGACTCCTGTCAAGACACGGCCCATCGCCTCCACGTCTACTGGAGTAGAGACTATTGAACATCGATGTTGAATCAAACCGTGATGAATGTTGTATAGCCCGAACAATGAACGTGCAGTGTCAGCAGGCGACACCACAGATTTACACTGCGCCACAAATTCTATGCCGGCTTGTCGGGTAAAGATCAATCCTCATGCTGAGTTCACCTTTAACATCTTCCGGGGTGTTGTGATCTTGTTCAGCGAAAGGAATGGTGATTGACGTGTGACTACCGTCTTTGTTAGAAGCTGGAGCGGAAGATAGCTTCGATCTAATTTAATGACCTGCTCTGGGTGGGGTTTTTAAAAGAAAATACTGATGGGATTTTATTGTGCTTTCTACGGCTACAGAATTTATTAGATCATAAATTCGTAGGCATATTACAGCGTCCACGGCGTGATAGCGTCAACTTCTCTGGTTTTCATTAAGTAATGAATGGGAACTTCTTGTATCTCCACCAGTGAACCACGTGTAATGTACATAGTCAAATTCCCCATAACTACAGTACTAGCAGCTTTTGATAAATGTACTAGTATATGACGGCCTGTGAAGGTAATCTTCATAATGTAATGCTTGATCACTGAAATGCTAATGATAGTAGCTTAGGCTGTAATAGCATCGTGATAATTGTCATCTCATTATTTATATATAGTATTCATCATCATTATCATCAAAATCATCATCAACAATATTCCTTGTTCCCATCTTACCCCTACATGAATATAAATTGTCCCATTCACATAATCTTTTCTTTTCCCCAAGAGTATTCTCATAGTAGGAATTGTCCAACTCATAAAATCATATCTTTCCCCTAAATGAACTCTAAGAGCAGAAATTGTCCCACTAATAGAATCCTATCTTTACACTAATGGTTGTCTATGGGCAGGTATTGTCCCACATAAATAAACCTATCTTTTCTCTAACTGTATCATATAAACAGGAATTTTCCAACTCAAAGAATTATATATTTCCCCGAACTGCATTTCATATGTAGGAATTATACAACTAAATATACAGCAAATATAAGAAGTAGCCTTGATGTACAACGTCCATATATTTCCAAAATCACTATGTATGAGACCAGAATTAAACGACATTTACAGATAAGAAATTTGATGAAGTTATATTTCAGCTGCAATGCTTTCTTCTGCCTTATTATCGCTACGGTGATTATTGCATTTGTTATGTTCAGTGTTTTGCTTATTACCCTGTTTGTGTGTGTTTACTTTATTGCTATTTTTAGATTATATCTATTGTTGGTACATTACCTGTTATTACTACCGTTATTACTTTTATTGTTGGTTTCATCATTATTATTATTGGTAGCAGTTTGGTTGTATTATGATCATCTACCTTGTTGTTATAACCGGCGTCTGTGGTTTAGAGGCTAGTGAAGCACGCAGTTTAATAAATCCACGAGATACTAAGTCGAGGCGTCGAAAAATGTCTCTAATGACGTGAAGCAGGTAGTTTGTTTTCCGTTGGGTTCCATGGTATGAGACGCCGGCCTTTCGGAAAGCAAAGACTAACTAACTACTGAACTAAACTTGTGCAGTAAATCACATACAGCCAGTAAAAACTGGGGTTGATTGCAACGTCCTGTAAAGGGCATCCAACTAACTTTAACCGTGTCATACTGACTGGTATGGGTGTTATTATTATCCCAATTGCTACTAATTCTTTTAATGTTGTTTTACTTTTATTATTAACTTATATATGGCCCCTCTTTTTAACTAGCGATTATTAGATTCTCCTCTCTGTGATGGTGTTGTCTTTCCCTCCCTTTTCTTTGTCCTTGGTTGATTGTTTCCGCTCGGTTGTAAGAGGAAGGCCGTATAGTTTGCATATCTGGGTTCTGGAATCAGATTTTTGCCAATTATAAATGGATCACATCTGACATATGTTTAATCAGTTGTGACGTTCTTCATTACATGTCCAACCTGTTGCAATCAATCTGTAAATATAACTTCTTGATATATATATTATATAATATATATATATATATATATATATATATATATATATATATATATATATATATATATATATATCGTGTCAGACGGTCCAGGTTGTCAGCTTGTCCAATGCCAAGCGGGTCTGTTCGAGCCTAATGAAGTGGGCACCCTTAAACATTAGAAAATATGTCAACAAGTTTAATGTTCTGTTTGTAGTTTCGTCTCCTGGCAACCAGTATTATTTAGATCCAGACCGCCCCTGAATACATGTATCTATATTCTTTGGACACAATTGGCCGTCCTGTCTCTAGAAAACTAAATGCAGTGGTACCTCGGGTTAGGACCTTAATTCGTTCCAGAACTCGGTTCGTAACCCGAAATGTTCGTAACCCGAAACATTGAAATCAATGACATAAAGACAATCTGTTTCAAGACGAAAGAATCGTTCGTTTGTTATAAACATCCGGTCGTTTACCTGACAAAATGCAAAGAATACGTGTATTTCACATTTTAAATAAAGAGAAAGAAAACAACCAAATAAATTAAATATAAGCTAAAAAAAAAAAAAAAAAAGATGTTGTCTACCTTTCTTACCAAGAAAAAGATCATGGGGAATTTGTAACTTTCATTGCTATTCCGAATCATTAGTTTCAGGAGTTTCTTGTCGCTGTTTCTTGGCAGCCGACTGGGGAATCCCTCAGCACCAAGAAACTATCAAGGAAAATGTGTCGCTTCTTTAGCTGGAGAATCTTTCTGAAGTGGGCCATCGTGTTATTTCCATAAGGTTTACTGCCTGTTAGCAACAAGTTGGTTTGGATGATGGTTCACAAAGAAGTCTTCGACGCCTGCCCACTTGCTGCAAATTTCTTTGATCCTAGCAATTGAAACGGTCACTGGACAAATGGCACCAATACTAAAGAACAAACATGTATCAATAACTACTAAGAAAGCACTTTACAACACAATCTTCCTACCAACTCTGTGCTACCAATGCCAAACCTGGACAATGACAGAAAAAGAGAAAAGAAAAATCACAACAACAGAAATGAGGTTCCTGAGAAGAATACTCAACGTATCAAGAAGAGATAAGATCAGAAATGAAGAAATCAGGACTAAAGTGGGGGTTAAAGCTGCTCTAGATTTTATTAGAAAGCAGCAAGTCAAATGGTTTGGCCATGCAAGTAGGTTACCAGTCAACAGCATGCCACAACAAGCAATGATGTACAGACCAGATGGAAACAGAGGAAGAGGCCGACCACGTAAAAGTTGGACGGAGGGAATAACAGAATCCATGGGAATGTCGATATACGAAGCCCATAACCGGGCACTCTCACGAAGTTTATACTTCACCTCGACACGCAAGGTACAAGAGGAACATGATGAGATGAGATGAGATGAGACTGGCTCCTCGTCCTCGGACGACTGCTCCTCCTTTAATGTCTTTAGCTGTTCATTCTGAAGATCCACACGCTCATCTGTAGTGTGCTTTCCACGGTGGTCTTCCATCAGCTCCTCCAAGTCCTCGCTATCGACTTCCAGGCCCATATTTTTGCCCAAGGACACAATCTCATTGTCAGATGTACTGGATTGATGGCTCAATCCCAAAGAGAGAAAGGATACTAAGTTCCTCTTTCCCAGTGTGATCCTCCCCGTTTAATCATGTTCACCTTTAATGGCTCAGTTGTTTGAGTCCAAAAAAAGAGTTTCAGAGAACCAAGGAATACACACATTGGCATCTTCCCGTCTTGACAGACGATAGTTTGAGCTTTACAAAGGCATAATAACTTTTACCTACGGTGGTAGCGAATGTGACTGATAAGGCCAATTTGCGCTGTAAATGTCCGTTCACAGTGGGTGCATGTGACCACGTGGTCATTTCCACCCTCACGCACCATCTTACGTCACAAACGCTCGGTGTGTGACTTATCTGCAATAATTTTCTCCTTTGTCTTTATTCCATTTCTCATGGCTGCCCTCCATGCAACACGGTCAGCGGCAACTTGCTCCCAATGTGCATTATCAATGCTGTATCAATCATGTCCCGCTTACACACATCTTTGTATCGTAGTAGAGGCCGACTCTGAGATCTCTTACCCATCTGTAATTCACCAAAAAAGATGTCCTTTGGTATTCTACCATCATCCATCCTCCTAAGATGTCCTATCCATCTAAGTCTACGAAGACTGAGCATGGAATAAACTGTCACACAACCTGATCTTTCCAATACTTCAGTATTTGTGATTTTGTCTTGCCACTTAATACCAAGAATTCTTCGCAGACACCTCATGTGAAAGCTGTTTAAATGTTTCTCTTGGTGTGAGTAAGTTGTCCAGGTTTCACTGCCATAAAGAAGAGTACTAAGGACACAGGCTTGATAGACAAGGACTTTTGATTTTGCAGTAAGCTTCCTGTTCTCCCGGACTCTTTTTCTTAACCTGTTCATTGTTGTTGCTGCCTTACCAATCCGGATGTTGATTTCCTGATCTAGGGATAATTTGCTATTTACCACTGATCCTAGATATGTAAAATGGTCTACCATCTCTAGTTCGGCGTCGTCAATAAAGATTGATGGTACCCCATGTGCACCTTGTGACATAATCTGTGTCTTCTTTTTGCTAATTGTTAAACCAAATTCAGAACAAGCATTGGAGAATGCAGATAGTAGACATTGCAATTTTTCCTTAGAGTGGGTCGTAACTGCAGCATCATCTGCAAAACCAAGGTCTGTAGAACCAAGGAATACCTCTAGGAAAACAATTACAAGTATTTCCCCTTTATACCCAAAATCCCTTTTGGTGGTTCTTTGCCTCTCCTCTCTCAGTTAACCTAATTTTATCTAGGATTGTTAAAACAATTGACTATGACAAGTAAAAACACTCAATAAATGACATGACCTCATTTTTATGATTTAATAAACATAAACTTAGATGGTAAGCATTGCATTCAAAAAAAAAAAATTACAATCCTATTCATTCAATAAGGACATATCATTGGCACCTTGCCGTCTTGACAGACGATAGTTTGTGCTTTAAAAAGGCATAATAACTTTTAACTATGGCGGTAGCGAGTGTGACTGATAAGGCCAATTTGCGCTGTAAATGTCCGTTCACAGTGGGTGCATGTGAACACGTGGTCATTTCCACCATCATGCACCATCTTACGTCCCAAACGCTTTGTGTGTGACTTTTCTGCAATAATTTTCTCCTTTGACTTTATTCCATTTCTGATATTTGCCCTCCATGCAACACGTTCAGCGGCGACTTGCTCCCAATGTGCATTATCAATGCCTGTATCAATCATGTCCCGCTTACACACATCTTTGTATCGTAGTAGAGGCCGACCCTGAGATCTCTTACCCATCTGTAATTCACCAAAAAAGATATCCTTTGGTATTCTACCATCATCCATCCTCCTAAGATGTCCTATCCATCTAAGTCTACGAAGACTGAGCATGGAATAAACTGTCACACAACCTGATCTTTCCAATACTTCAGTATTTGTGATTTTGTCTTGCCACTTAATACCAAGAATTCTTCGCAGGACATATACATCTAATAATAACAATACATCATGTATGTGCTACACATATTGGTTATATCACCAACAATATCTCTGTCGGTCAGTTACATGTACTGCTAATCTTCAACTGGCATGAGGGTAACTGAAATTAAAAAAATATATGCACTATGGGTTTCTCCACTTCCAGGTTTGTGGATCCCTCTGGCTACAATCAATGGATGTATGTTGTTGTCTTCTTCGTGTTGATCTGTTCCAGGTCTGAACAGAATGTTGGCTCTATTTCTCCTTTGCTAAATAGACTAAGTAAATTTGGATACCTGTCCTTTGCAGAGGTAGTCTTGCAGGTGAATAGTTGTCTGCACTACTCTACCAAGGGCATTATCTACAAGGTGCTCACTCAACAAGGTGCTACATTCACAAAGTGCTGCATTCACAAAGTGCTGCATTCAACCTAGTCAGGTCTGGATCTAGCTGTACTTAGCCACTCTCTGAATTTCAATAGCCACTATCTGAAATTTCAGCAATCAACATACTCTAATCATACCATCAATATGACATTAGAAATGTAATGCTGTAACTTCTAAGAAAACAACAGGTGAAATCAATAAAATGAATCTTGTTCTTAGAGAAAAATAAACATAGGAGAAAGATAGTCTTGGTGTTCTCAATTAGTTATCACTAACATAATTGTTTGCTCTCCATCCCATCTTCCACTATCAGGTGTTGAATGTTTAAACTAGCAAATGTGCAGTTTCATCTTCACCTGTGCTTGTCCTGAGGTCTCCAGGTTAAGTAATACCTTGATTGATTTGGAATTTGACAATTATGTTGACCATCCTCTTCTGTACCTAGTTAACTTCTCTCCATCTTCTTCCATTAAAGAAAAAAGGTCCCACTCATTAAGGGTTTTAAAAATCATTCCCCATTGCAATACGTATTTGCTTATAATCAATATAAGTACATCATGGTCTCAAGTCTTGTATATTATTGAGGTGAATTTTTTTCTGATCAAAATATTCAAGGCGAATATCTTCCCTCCTGTTCACCGTGTCTATAATATGCTTGTAATTAATTCATCATCATCATCATCATCATCATCGTCGTCGTCGTCGTCGTCGCCGCCGCCGCCGCCGCCGTCGTCGTCGTCCATCATCATCATCGTCGTCATCATCATCAGCATCATCATCATCATCATCATCATCATCATCATCATCATCATCATCATCATCATCATCATCATCATCACATCATCATCATCATCATCATCATCGTTGTTACAATAATCATCATCATTCTCATCATTCTCACTATATCATTATATCATTATAATTACATTCATCAGGACACTAGCCAATATGTTGTAACAAGAGTGATCTATAATACAAAATGGGATTTTGCTTAAGACACAAAACCAGATGCATGTAGTACGCATGATGTAATATGAGTTGTGTCGTGCTTAGGACACAAACCGAGATGATGGTACCATGTATGATATATTATACAAAGTGGTGTCATGCGTCAGAGTGAACTAAATGATTAATTAGTGTTTGGGTTATGCCGAACATATTCTCTTGGGATAGACAGGACATTATACAGCAAAGTAGCCTTCTATCATTAGATTTATCGCTAGCTTATACCCTTCTCAACATGTCTCTTCATCTCACTCAGACTCATTCAAAGACATACTATTCATATGTGCATGGATGATCATTTCACAATCATTCATCAGACACAATCATATCTGTATGGATGACAATCAATCATATGTATGTGCTTTACCCATGATGAATTCACAGATTCAAAACCAATGACATTACAATGGAATCTCATCATTCCACCATCTTTCGTCAGAAATTATAATATTTTCCTGGATGATAATTAGTCATTCATACTGATGTGGTTCACAAATGATACATTCACATCTGTTTAACAAAATTGAAATCACACATGACTCACCACAGGCATGCTCTCTTCAATGACATAGACTTGTGTGATCATTAGGCCTACTTATGATATTCACAAAGGATGATTCCTCATGTTTAACAATAATGAAAATACACATGGATCACCACATGCTCTTATCAATTACATGGAATTATGTGATATTTAGACAAAATTATGAGAGTCACACATGATGATTCCTTATGGTTAGCTATAATGAACTTACACATGGATCACCACATGCTCTCATCAAATACATAGATTTATGTGATATACTCAATCCACATTCATCCATCATGAATCATAACCACTCTTGCATGGCTGTTGATTAAGCATTATTATGTAGCACAAATATTAATTTCCCATATTTAACAACTGTGAAAATACATTGCCTCACCACCTATGTGTTTTAACCCAACACCCACAATTATGATCCCTATAGAAATCTATGTACATCTCAGGTGTCCATGTACTTTCATTACACATTACACTAATTTCTCTTACCAGTAATGGCACATCTACAATAGTTCCTTATTAATGAACTAAGTATTCTTAACCTTCTTAAATCTTAAGTTATTCACCAAATTCTAAATTGCTGCCGATTGAATTTACTTCTTAAGAATACAATGTACAAATAGATCTTATGCTTCACATTAAATACGTTGTTTAGTAGAAGAAAATAAAACTCACTATGGTATCCTAATGTACAGTTTATCTATGACTATGATAACCGAATTGTTTATTTAGTTTCCTAAATTAATTCCTTAAGAACTAACAACATGGCATTAACACGTTGACTTACCAACTCTTCTCCTGGAAAAAGGCTCGAAGACTAAACTAAACTAACATAAAATATAGCAGTGTTTACCTGCATTCTCTTGAATGGCTGTAAACACTGACACTGGTTTCAGGCTTTAGAACTCAGCGCTGTTCAATTTCGCTGTAGGCTTCTACTTCTGTTGTCTTTCACGTTTGTTTGTAGATGTTGCAGGTCTTCCCTCAATGCCTTCTACCTCGCGTCTTGGCTTTTGTGTAAAACAGGAAGATGTTTACTGGTGCGCCATCTTTTATATTCTTTGATCCAGTCAGTTTTTTTCACGTATTCGCTCCGATTCGTTATCTGTGCGATTTTCATCTGGATGGTGTCGATTGACTCTTCTCTCTCTCCCCCCCCCCCCCCCCCCCACATCCCCAAGTTGAAATCATACCGGTGGTGATTGCAGTTTATGTTCTCGTACAATGAGGTTGGATTTGAGGAGATCTTGACAGTTAGTAACGGCTTGTGAGACAGTATACAACACTCATCCACTACATTGGCACAGAACAGCAGAGTTAGCCTGTCCTTCATTGGTTTGTGCGCCGGCAGTGCTTTCTCCTCCTGGGTGATAAAGGTTGTCTTTGGCATCTTCTTCCAGAAGAGACCCGTTTCATCGCAATTAATGACTTGTGGAACGTAGTCTTCCTCTTTGATGATCTTATTAAATTCCACCTTGAACGCTTCTGCTTCTTTCTCGTTAGAATTTGCAGCCTCTTCGTACTTAATTACACGATGAATGCCACTTATTTTATTAAACTTTTCAAACTAGTATCTATTGGCTTTAAAACCGTTAGTCTCAGCACCTGTACCAAGCAATTTCGACACTAAATCACTGTGCAACAGCTTCGCCTTTTCACATATTATTGCGTCAATAACACTCTATCTTTCCAGTTGCTTTTCATTGATCCAGATTAAGAGAAGATTTTCAACTTTCTCTAAAATGAGAGGTCTTTGCTTCTGCGGCTTGGTTACGACTTGAGCCACATCAACTGGTTTGAGTAGCCCTTTGTTCTTTTTGATGGTGGAGATAGTTGATTTTTCCATACTGTACTCATTAGCGACGTCATACACACTGAACGCCATTTTCATGTTTCATAAGTATTACCTTTTTTACCTCCACTGTTATACGTTTCTGCTTCCTAGCAGCAGCACTATCGTTCTCCGAACTCATAATTAATGGAGTTAATAAGGAAAATAACGAACGAGATGAACTGAACACAGTGACACTGCTAAGAAATCTTTAACTGTTGTGTAAAAAGGCCACTGAAAGCGAGGATGCGCACGCGTGCTAAACTAGGCTATTAGGCTAGCGCTAAGCGATGTTAGCTCTGCGTTGCCTTCGTTTGTACTGTACGTGTTCGTTTGTCTCCAACGTTAAATCTCTCTCTCTCTCTCTCTCTCTCTCTCTCTCTCTCTCTCTCTCTCTCTCTCTCTCTCTCTCTTCTCTCTCTCTCTCTCTCCTTCGTTCTTAACCCTAGGCACTTGCTCTTACCCGAGACAAAAATCTTTCGAAGTTGTTGTTCGTAACCCGAATTGTTCGTGACCTGTGGCGTTGGTAACCCGAGATACCACTGTATATTTATTGTGCGTTGATAATTATGTCCTTTATCATGGAGGTGTGGTATATGTCTTACATACATATTTCGCAGTTTTTCTTTTCTGACACAATACGTAGAGTGTTGATTAGAAGTTTTTCTGTTGAAAGATTAGCGCTTAAATAATAGTGAAGAGTTTTCATACATGGTTAAATTCTGAGTTAGCTATTTTCAGCTTGTTAAACTAATAGCCACATGAGCAATTAATGATTACGAGGATAAAACGAAATAAACACGTGTTACAAGTCCCAGCCCGCAAATACGTATGTGTGAACGACGGAAAATATGTGTCGCAAATACTGGCCTTATGTGATTTAAAAGTTAGAGCTGGTTTTGAGTACATCAAAGTGGGCTACATTATCAGTTAGTTGTTAGCCCCAATGTGGACTGTGGGTGATAAATCTATGCTCTAGGAAACTGTATTACAGTGAAGTCAGGGAATTCCTAATGTTGATGAGACGGATTACTCGAGTGTGATTTGTGTACAGAAAGACCATGTGTAGCTTCCTCTAAATATAGCCGCTAAAATCATGCCCCTCCAGCAGTAATACCCATTCAACAGGTAGACTGTAGAAACAGCAATGTTCTCTACATTTTCAAAGTCGATACATTTGTTGTCACTGAAACTTTCAGTTTGTCTATTAAAGAAGATAGTTAGCTGCATAACATTTACGGACGTCAACTCCAGTATTTATTTGTTGTTGCTGTTTATGATCTCTTGGCAAGTATAATTTCAGTAATGTGTCACTGCTTTCTGAACGACCAACATCCATACCATTTAATAAAGGACCCAACGCAAGGCAGTCTGCTGCCAAATCGCCTGCAGCTATGTTTCGAACTTGGTATGCGGGATTACGAACTACATCCTTAACACCTTCATCACGGAGCTGGCTATTAGGGAAGACTGAATATAACTTAGCTCCATATCGCACAACTCTCCCTTACTTAAATCCATATCACATAAAGTCATTTTGACACAATGAAAGGGGAAAAAACAACTAAATTCATATATTACTAGTCTTAATTTAAGAAACTGCTGTCCCAATCACTCAGCTAATCTCCTGATCTGTTATTCTTAAAGATGAACCAACCCAGAAGGCAGATCTGGGAGGTATGGAGGATGTATTCAGGAAATGTTTGCGAACGCATGCTCTTGAAATATCCCACAATCAATGTATAACCTAGAAGTGATTTCCTGCACCGGATATATTTCCCTAGCACGCCTTCTACATTGATTCTGTGATTTCTTATTTTTCTGTGATTGATTCTGATCTGTGATTTCTCCAGCCAGAAGTGCAGGTTGTAGACCAATATACAACTACTGCTTAACACTGACTTGTTTCAACGCATTCTATACAGCTTGACTATCCCATTGACTTATACCTACATTATGTTCTTTCTAAATACGTTCTCTCCTGGTGTGTGATTAATTTAAAGTAAATATTCTAGGGTTAGAGAGAGGAAAAGCAACGAGTGTCTGGCCTGGAAATAGTTATAATAATGAATGTTTAGGTTAGATCGAGATACAATAATGTATGTTTAGGTTAGAACGAGATACAATAATGGATGTCTGGCAAGGAACCAGCTGACGCAATGGATGCATTTTAAAGACATACATTAATGAACATCTGCACTGGTCTGGATTAATACATAGATTTAAAATACACAATTACACGTCCTTTACATGGCGCATTAATTAACGTTGATCATCATCATTATCATTCAGTGCCTTGCCAGCTGGCGTGGACAATCATGCCTCTCCACAACTTGTTATCTCCGACGGCATGAATCAGTTCTTGTATTTTTGCCTTCCGTGCCATGACACAAGCTTGTCAAATATATGTTTGCACTGTTTTCCTCTATGTCTCTTTCCGCAAATCTTCCTGGTTGTCATAACATGTTCCAGTTTGTGTCTTCTCATAATGTGGTCGAAAAACCGATGACCGCTTTTTTCCTAATGTTTATGATAAGTTGTCTTTGCTACTCCGCTTCCCTTAAAACGCCCAGATTGCTAATTTAGCTGTGTAATTAATTTTCAATATTCTTCTATAAAACCACTTCTCAAAGGCTTCCAGGGATTTTTTCGCCTGTTTACTAATTGTTCACTATTCGTAGCTGTGTGTTAAAATTAGTCCTATGTAACATGCAAAAAAAAAGAAGCTCTTTCTCTAACTCTCAATGTCAATGACTTAACGCACACACAAAAAAAAAAACGTTCTTCATTTGATAGATTGCAGTTGTTGCTGAACTGTTTGTAATTTGCTAGGCAATTTTAAATTTAGTAGTTTGCAATTGCTTTCTGAATAGCCGAAGCCTTATTCCATCGATAACAAAGCAAAGCGACTTGATTCCATATCGCCGGCAGCTGATTTATAACCCTCGGCTCGATTAAACGAGAAATTGTGAAACTGCGGTTTACTAACCCCTGACCCACAATTGTCGACAATGTATAGGTTAGAAAGATTCAAAGAAAATATTGTCTGGTCTAGAAAGCGTTTAAGTAATGGATTCTTGTTTGAGGAAGACTTACAGTAATGCATGTATGTGTTGGAAATAGTTACGGTAATGAATGCCTGGGATGGAAAGCGCGAGAGAACTGCTTGTAGCAGAAAGAGGACAGAAGGGAGAAGTCATTCGCAAAATGAGTTAAAGTAATTCATACAACAGAATTAGAACGACTTGGTTGTGGAAGTCTGTCACAGAAGTCATCCCGTTTTGAAACTTCCTACTCCACTCATAAACTTGCTGGAATTACAGGCATCTATTGCCATACTGGACCTTCAGTCGCTGATGAATTTATATAGGTTTCACCCCTTGACTGATTACAAAAATGGATGTAGAACCTCCTCCTTTTGGTGCATATCAAAAGTGGGGTGGAATTTTTAACCTGGCTTTACGAAGTCACTATGTTCGTCTGCACCGCGATGTCACCCTTGCAAGCTTAACAACATTATTGAGAGGTTATAAGACAATAGCATGGTTATTGTAATTCCTATCACGCTTTTAAGGTTTTTATTTGAAGCCCCTTCGTATATAATATTGATTTTTCAAATCAATTCCTTCTGCCACTGTTGTGCAAGTGTACGTGCACCCGAACACGTTCGTTTCACTGTAACTATGCTTTAGGAATATAGTTGTGTTATAACTATCTTTTACCTTTTTTTTATCTTTTACCTCTATCCGTTACACACACACACACACTCACACACATATACACACATACTCACACACACACACACACACACACCACACACACACACACACACACACACACACACACACGACTATTATGTAGTAAGCACGGAGACAATAAACTTCAACTCATTTGTACTTTTTTAAATATTTCCACCATTGACGTGTGAATTCAAACAAGAAAACAGTGAACGCAAGCAATGATAAGCTTGAATCATGATGTAAATGTTAATAACAAAATAATTATATACGTTGGTCGTTATTGTCCCCGTAGACAAGATAAGACTGCCTGAAAGAAACACGATGTTTGCTTGAGGTGGCACGGAGGAGAGAAGGAATCTATGAAAATCTGGGATCATAATAATTCTGCTTCATCGATCACATATACGGCTTTTGGCACAAGTCTCACTTCAACTGTTTGATGGATTGGTCGATGCGAAATTTGATCGAAATCACAAAATTTATAAGAAAAATAGGCCGCGGTTTTGTATCAACTTCTTGTTTCTTCCTTCTGTGCTGGTCACATCATTCTCTCATCCTAATACCCCCTCCACCTGTTCTTATCCTCATCCTCTTTCTCCATTCCTCTACCCTCCATTCCCAATTTCTCTCCCCGTCTCTGCCTGTCACTGGCTGTTTATGAATGATGTTTTTAAATGTTATACAGCTCACGTGACGGGGTGTTTCAATTTTGGGTAATGAATTCGAGTTTCATTAAACAAAGATTATCGTTTAATGATGGCGTTCTTGGTTGTCTTTGTCAACTGTCGATCTAAGTGCCCAATGCATCATACTTTGTCACGTGCTTGTGCGCCAGAACTTCCGCTTACTGACACCTCTAGAGTAATAGGAGAGCAGCAGCACATGAAAATATTTATACACGGACAACCTCACCCTGATATATATATATATATATATATATATATATATATATATATATATATATATATATATATATATATATATATATATATATATATATATATATATGATGTGATGTAATAATATATATTAGATGTGCAGCGTGGTAGCCGACAAGAAGACGCGCGGAGTGAACTTGCCGGCGAGCTGCAGTAAACAACAAGAACCTCAAGCATCCTTTAACGAAGCTACCACGAGGAAGGAAGACAAAACCCCACTACAAACAAGAGACAAGCCTACTGAGACGCAGAGAGAGGAGAAAGACACCAGTGTCGGAAACATTGATTCACCGACAACCAAGTGGGTTGTCAAACGAATCCAAGTGGAGTTGGCAGACCAAGAAATCCCGAACGAACGAACGAAAATATTTATTTTCAAAGGGTTAAGAATTGGGCACGCAGGCCCGTCTGACATTCTGCCTTTCTTCTCTATTTCCTCTCATACATTTTTTCATTCAACATCTCTTATGAAGCAATTATTTGGCAACAAAAGAACAATAAGCATTAAAACGCATGAAAAATAATCAATAATACATGACTCGTTGAGGCAATGTTTAGCATGGGCTGCATGAATACCCAAGGTGGGTGTAACGTGCCATTGGCTATTTGTCGTTCGAGATAACTTACTATTATTATTGTCTTTGTTGCTGTTTTTTTTTTTTTAAGGGGGCATGTAGTTTGTCCTGAGGTAGTGTTCAATCGATCAGGAAATCAACATCAGGATTGGCAAGGCAGCAACAACAATGAACATGTTAGCAAAAAGAGTCTGGGAGAACAGGAAGCTTACTGCTAAAACAAAAGTCCTCGTCTACCAAGCCTGTGTCCTTAGTACTCTTCTTTATGGCAGTGAAACCTGGACAACTTACTCACGCCAAGAGAAACGTTTAAACAGCTTTCATATGCGGTGTCTGCGAAGAATACTTGGTATTAAGTGGCAAGACAAAATCACAAATACTGAAGTATTGGAAAGATCAGGTTGTATGACGGTGTATTCCATGCTCAGTCTTCGTAGACTTAGATGGATAGGACACGTTAGGAGGATGGATGATGGTAGAATACCAAAGGAAATCTTTTTTGGTGAATTACAGACGGGTAGGAGATCTCAGGGTCGGCCTCTACTACGATACAAAGATGTGTGTAAGCGGGACATGATTGATACAGGCATTGATAATGCACATTGGGAGCACGTCGCCGCTGAACGTGTTGCATGGAGGGCAACTATCAGAAATGGAATAAAGACAAAGGAGAAAATTATTGCAGATAAAGCACACACAGAGCGTGAGAGACGTAAGATGGTGCAAAATGGTGGAAGTGACCATGTTTTCACATGCACCTACTGTGGGCAAATATTTGCAGCAAGAATTGGCCTTACCAGCCACACTCGCCACCGCCATGGATCGTAGTTATTAAGCCTTTTTGAAGCACAATGTACCAAACTATCGTCTGTCAAGACGGAAAGGTGCCAATGAGTGTTCAAACAGGTTGCCACTGCATGTATAATGATTGGTGGTGTCTTTGATTTCTTGTGGAAGATTGTTCCACAACTGAGTGGCAGAGTATGCTAAGCTTGTTTTATATGTCTATCCTAGGTTTAGGGATATGAAGTATGTTTTGTCGTTCGCTATGTCTTTCGATATATTTAAACAATATTTAAACAAACCTGAAGCAGCTACAAGATGAGAATTTCTACATCCGATTCTTGAAGGCGGGGCGGCTACTCACCTACTCCAAGATTCCTACAACCTTGGCGGTGGTGACGACAGAGGGCAGCGAGATGCCGATAACAGTATCAATCAACAAGAGAATGCAGCAGCCAGAGAGATTCATCCCTAGAGTCAACCAGTGTTCCAGATGCCAGAGGGCCGGCCACAGCAGAGCAATATGTCGCAGTAAGACTGAAATCTGCCGGTACTGCGCCGATCACCACACCTTCAAGAAGTGTCCGCTGGCCAAGCTGGACACGGACTTCCGAGCACCTAACAACAAAAGAAAGTGCGCCCACTGCCTGGGCAAACATTGAGCAAGATGCCTGGGCTGTCCGTACCTGCAACGACACAGACACGTGTTAAAGCTCGCCAGCAACACCAAGACACCATACAACGAAGTAATGCGGAGATGCGAGACAGCCACGGGCATCTCACAAGCGGAAAAAGATCACCTGCAAAAGAAAATAGACGAGCTGAAGAAGCAAGTCAAGGCACTGCTGCCTACCAGCGACATCGAAAAACTACTGGCGGAAATGAAGGAGATCCAGCAAAACATCAAGCAAGAAGTGGAACATGTGGCACTGATTAAGAAGGAGAACAAAGAAATCCTACAAGCCATTAAATCTGAAATGGAACTTTTCCGAAACAAAACAACAGAAGCCGTACAAGAAATTACAGAGAAACCGCAAGATGAAAACCAAGAGACCGAGCCTGAATCGCAAGCTAAAGCCAGCAGCCCAACCACGACGCCCGAAACAGTCAAAGGGAAGCCGATATCACGCCGCCAGACATCCGAAGAAAACCGAGATGAGCACCCTGACGACGGCAGAGAGGACGCAACGATACAGCCAATATTTACCGTTGAAGAAATCGCAGAGATAAAAAAGATACATGAACTCAAGTGCAAGGAATACAGAAGGCGCATGGATGAAAAAGCAAACAAGTACAAGAAACTCAAGGGGAAATCTGTGCCATGCCGTACCGCTGAAAAACCAGCATTATTGGGAGGATGACGATCACCCATGGCCAAACTCTATAGATGACGGAGAGATCGTCCCGTGGTTGACCACAGAGGAAGAAATCGAAAGACAACAGAAACTCAGACTCGAAAGAGAACAAAAGCACAAGGAAGAAAATGAAAACATCGAAAAGCTTCTACGGGCAATACACAAAAAATGCGGCAATAAAGATCAAATAAAAAGTCCTTTTAAGGACTGCAATCAGTCAAGCCAGGACGAGCCAGGAGCCTGCACCAACAGAGAAAACCACAAGAGGAAACATGCACAAAGGACAGCCGCCGACCGATCCCTCTGCTGACGTCACAGACACAAACGCTACATAACCAGTCCGAGATAGAACTTACTCGTATGAGAGGACAAGACAAGAATTATGATGAATGAACCCACAAAAACCATGGACCTCAACAATAACCACAGCTGAAAGAGGCAGGTAGAATGAGGACAAATTTGGAATTTTTGTTTTGAAAATGGAATTGGAATATATATTAGGAGCTTTTATTTGAAATCCGTAATTGCTTACGTTGAACATGATCATGACAGACTGGGTACGAATGTTTCGGAAAGGACGTCAGTTCACGACAGATCTTCGACGGCCAGGTCATTCGCATATTGTTGCAGCAGAAAAAAAACCATCGCCAAAATTGATGCAGTAGTACTGATGAACCGTTGTCGAAGCATACGTTCGCTAGCGAAAGAATTTTATGTGTCAATTGGGACAATTCAAAAGGTCGTTCGTAAGAAACTGCAATATTGGAAGGTGTGTTCACGTTGGGTACCACCGATGTTGACCGACCACCAAAAGGAGGAACACATGGGATGGTGTTTGAACAACTTGCTGCGTTACAGAGTGGAGGGTGATGCATTTCTCTTCAGCATAGTTGCAGGCGATGAATCATGGTGTCACCACTTTGAGCCGAGCAGCAAAAGAGAGAGCATGCATGCTGGATCGCCAAAAGCCAAAAAATTCAATTTACATGTTTCCGCTGGTAAGGTTATGCTGAGCGCATTTTTGACCATGAAGGTTTTTTGTTGGCCGATTTAAAGAACCTGGTGTCAACCTCAACTCTACTCTCCACTTGTAAACACTAGACATGCTGCACATTGCCGTCAAGAATAAACGACCCGGCATAATTTCTCGCGGTGTGATTTTGTTGAACGATAATGCTCGTCCGTATGTGATCAATCACGACCCCCCCCCCCTTTTTTTTGCGGACGGCATTCGCCGCCTACCTAAGGAATGGGATGCTTGCCTGAATGCCTGAGGCGACTTCTCCTGACCAACCCAATTCTACCACACCTGTTAATGTTTTTTGTTTTCATGCGTTTTTAATAAAGCCATTGGAACGGGTTTCAAATGAGTGACCCTTATATATACATATTCCGCGTTTCCATCCTGTTTCAGGATATTGCGGTCAACACCAGCATCTTTCAGCTGTATGTTGATTCCTAGGCTAGATTACGCTCATCAGCACGCCACGACTTTCTGAGCGACCGGCTCCATACTCTCATAAGTCACTGTTGCGATTCGAACCACTGCTAATTCTCGTCGCGTCACGTGAAGAGAGTATTCGGGGTTAGCGGAGAAAGCTGCTAACCCCTCGGCCATGGAGCCGGCATATATATATATATATATATATATATATATATATATATATATATATATATATATATATATATATATACGTGGGGTTACAACACTTTCTCTCTGTAATCCCGTTTATCACGCAGAGTCTCGTAGCGGAGCGAGAGCTGAGGCTGGTTCGACCCCCGCTCGTGGCTTGCGGGATACTGAGCCGGCCGCTCAGAAAGCAATGGCAAACTACTGAGCGTAATCTTGCCAAGAGATCAACATACAGCTGAAAGATGCTGGTGTTAACAGCTAAGTCCTGTAAAGGATATGCTAAAATAAAAAAAAATAATATATATATATATATATATATATATATATATATATATCAGTCAATCAGGTGTCGTCTCCTCAATGAAAGTTGGCAGCAATGGAAATAAAATACTGTCTATACTGACTTTACTCACTCCAGAAACGGGCCATAAGTCTAATTTATAGCAAACATTTATCTGACAATCCTAGCATGCATAAACACCTTCAGTTACTACGACTCCGCAAACGCCTGCTTTTCAATAAGGCTAAACTAGTTCACAAAATCCTACATCGGAATGCCCCAAATTACCTTTGGCCATTGTTGAAATATAATGCTAGACACAGTAAACATTTAAATATATTACACATTCCGAAGTCTAGGATTGACTTATACAAAACAAGCTTAACGTACTCTGCAGCTCAGCTGTGGAACATTCTTCCACAAGAAATCTAAGACATCACCAATCCCTATTCATATAATCGCAAATTATTCGAACACTATCTCAGTACGGATTACCTATTCCCTTAATAATAGAAAAAATAATAATAACAAAACCCCAGTATAACAGCCAGTCCCCTTTTGGTTGGCCAGTATATTCCACATGGCTAATAGCACGTGTCAGACCAGTATCTAATATTACTGAGTCGTGTAGTTTTGATGTTCGCATTTTGCCCATGCCTTTATAATGCATATCTTTTATATCGTAGCTGTCCTCTGTTAGCCTTGAATGATGTGTGAATGAAATAATGTATGAAAGAGAGTCATAGAAGGGCAGATTGTTAGACGGGCCTGCGTGCCCAATTCTTAACCCTTTGAAAATAAAGTTCGTTCGTTCGTTCGTTCGTTCCTTCGTTCTATCATTCGCCCTGACTGTATATTCTATTAGATTAATGTTTATCCATCTCTTGATGTTATCTTCCCGCTTTCATCCTTGTCTGCCTCTTGCTCACTTGCCCTCAAGTTTGACATATAAATTAGTTTTTATATTAGTGTTATGTCTTTTAACGTGGCCGAAATATTTCACTTGCCATTTTCCTTTTATTTCGTTCATCAATTCTCCTTTTCTAGAACCTCTGTATTTGATTATTTTTGTTTCCATGAAATACGATATATTTAACCGTATATCCACATCTCCAGGGCCTCAATTCGACATTCTAATTGGTTTTTCGATGTCCAGGCTTCAGAATCATATTCCTTGGCACCTTGCCGTCTTGACAGACGATAGTTTGTGCTTTAAAAAGGCATAATGACTTTTACCTATGGCGGTAGCGAGTGTGACTGATAAGGCCAATTTGCGCTGTAAATGTCCGTTCACAGTGGCTGCATGTGAACACGTGGTCATTTCCACCATCACGCACCATCTTACGTCTCAAACGCTCGGTGTGTGACTTATCTGCAATAATTTTCTCCTTTGTCTTTATTCCATTTCTGATGTTTGCCCTCCATGCAACACGTTCAGCGGCGACTTGCTCCCAATGTGCATTATCAATGCCTGTATCAATCATGTCCCGCTTACACACATCTTTGTATCGTAGTAGAGGCCGACCCTGAGATCTCTTACCCATCTGTAATTCACCAAAAAAGATATCCTTTGGTATTCTACCATCATCCATCCTCCTAAGATGTCCTATCCATCTAAGTCTACGAAGACTGAGCATGGAATAAACTGTCACACAACCTGATCTTTCCAATGCTTCAGTATTTGTGATTTTGTCTTGCCACTTAATACCAAGAATTCTTCGCAGACACCGCATATGAAAGCTGTTTAAATTGTTCTCTTGGTGTGAGTAAGTTGTCCAGGTTTCACTGCCATAGAGAAGAGTACTAAGGACACAGGCTTGATAGACAAGGACTTTTGTTTTGGCAGTAAGCTTCCTGTTCTCCCAGACTCTTTTTCTTAACCTGTTCATTGTTGTTGCTGCCTTACCAATCCTGGATGTTGATTTCCTGATCTAGGGATAATTTGCTATTTACCACTGATTCTAGATATGTAAAATGGTCTACTATCTCTAGTTCGGCGTCGTTAATAAAGAAGAATGGTATCCCATGTGCACCTTGTGACATAATCTGTGTCTTCTTTTTGCTAATTGTTAAACCAAATTCAGAACAAGCATTGGAGAATGCAGATAGTAGACATTGCAATTCTTCCTCAGAGTGGGTCGTAACTGCAGCATCATCTGCAAAAAGCAACTCTCTGATCAGTACCCTCCTAATTTTGGTCTTAGCCTTCAGTCTCTGAGCATTGTAAAGGCCACCATCTGAGCGTGAGTGAATGTATATACCACCATCCTGATCACGAAAGGCATATTTCAGTAGAAGTGAAAAGTATATTCCAAAGAGGGTGGGAGCTAATACACAACCTTGCTTAACTCCACTCTTGATTTCAAATTCTTCAGAAGTTGCACCATCAAACTTGATTATACCCTTCATGCCTGTGTGGAAATGATTCCACAATGGACAGAAGAGTTGGTGGGCAGCCAATCTTCTTTAGTGCCTTGAACAGACCCTCACGACTGACCAAATCAAATGCCTTTGTGAGGTCGATGGAAGCAATAAACAGTGGTTGATTCTGTTCACGGCATTTTTCTTGCATTTGTCGCAATGAGAATATCATATCAGTGGTAGACCGGTTCTGTCGAAAGCCATACTGTGATTCGAGGTAGACTTGATCTCCTAGGACTTGAAGTCTGCGCAGAACAATTCTGGCAAATACTTTTCCAACAATACACAGAAGTGAGATACCCCTATAGTTGTTGCAGTCGCTCCGATCGCCCTTGTTCTTGTACAGTGTTATGATGCTTGAATCTTTGAAATCCTGTGGGACTTGTCCTTCTCGCCAGCATAGCTCTATTAGCTGGTGGATCTGTGTAGTGAGTGTGTCTTGCCCACTCCTGATAACCTCTATTGGAATCCCATCCTTACCTGGAACCTTGTCAGATGCAAGTTCATTTATAGCACACTTAACTTCTGTTATGGTGGGAAGTGTGTCCAGGTGGTCAAGAGTTGGTAGAGCCTCTATGGCGTTGAGGGCATCATCCGCTAGTTTGGTCTCACTTGAGTAAAACTCCAAATAGTGCTCTACCCATCTGTCCATCTGCTGTTTCTTATCAGTGATGATTTCTCCAGTCAAGGTTTTCAATGGTGCACTTCTCTTGATCACTGGACCACAGGCTTTCTTTATTCCTTCATACATGCTTCTTATGTTTCCCATATCACTTGCAATTTGAATGGACTCACATAACTTGATCCAATAATCATTTGCACACTGCCTGGCAGCCTTTTGCACATCCTTCCTAGCTTGCCTTAGCTCACTCAGAGTGTTACGAGTTGATCTTTCCTTGTTTCTTAAGAGAGCTTTCTTCTTCTTATCAATCAAGGGCTGCAGAGTCTCGCTGTTTGCCGCAAACCAGTCCTGCCTCTTATGATCCACAGTGCCGTAAACCCCTACGGCAGTTTTATAAAGAATTTCCTTAATTTGACCCCACTTTTCATTTACTGTACAATTTTCTGGTGTATCAGTGAAAGCGTCTTCAAGTTGCTGTTGAAACTGAAAGAGCTTTTCAGGATCGTGAGTGTTAATAATATTAATCCTGGGGCTAGATTTGTGTTTAGCTGTGTATATTCTCTTTGGTCTCACTCTAACTCTTGCAACAACCAAAGAATGATTCGTATCACAGTCAGCACTGTGGTAACTTCGAGTCAATGATATATGGTTCAGATGTTGTCTCCGTGTGATGATGAAGTCCAGCTGGTGCCAATGGCCGGATCTTGGATGTCTCCATGTGACCTTATGCATCTCTTTTGCTTTAAAAAAGGAGTTTGTAATACATAGGTCATTACTGGTGCAATGCTCCAGCAGCCTTTGCCCATTTTCATTCATGCGACCGATGTTGTATTTTCCAAGGCACACTGGCCATGAACTCGAGTCCTTGCCCACACGAGCATTGAAATCACCGAGCATATAAATGTAGTCAGATTTTGGAACTGCCTTGATCACGGAGTCTAACTCCTCATAGAACGAATCCTTCACATCATCAGAGGAATCGAGTGTCGGTGCATATGCAGTAATAATGGTGGCAAACCCACAAGAGGTTGCCAAGCGCAGGGATAATAGTCTTTCATTTCCTCCTGCTGGAATTTCAATCATTCCCAGTAGCGAATTCTTCACTGCAAAGCCCACACCGTGTTGCCTTTGTTCTGCCTGCCCCCTACCCTTCCAGAAAAAGGTGTAATTGTTTTCCCTGAGTGACCCTTCCTCAGCGAGGCGAGTCTCCTGCAGGCCAGCAATATTCAGAACCAGAACCATATCAGAACCATATAGTAATGTTGGATATACATAACATGTGGCAATTATCATTGTTATTGAGAACATGTATTTCTGTGTGGCAACACATGGACGTGAGTCACGGATCAGTTGCCAATCACTAAAGAAAAAACCAGGGGAAGAAAAGTATTGCACTGTATCAGATCCGAACGTCGAAGAAAACTGTCTCATAAAAACCATTAAGTCTCGGAGACTAAAATAATTTGACCATCCTAAACGTCACAGCTTGGAAAGAAATGTGATGGATGGCATGGTTCCTGGAAGAAGTCCCAGGAGTTGGACAATGCAACGAAGGAAGGATACAAGACATTGCTGGCACCTTGGGCATAATGGTGCATGTGGGGAGAGAAACTGATTGATTGATTGATTGATTTAGGAACCGACATCACAACATTCGGGACATTCCCATAACCGCTCCGTCCCCATCCTCAGCAGCCAGCGAAGAGTTCCAACACTAATAGTTCCAGTAGCAATCTGATTATATGTCCGTCTCGCCTTTCCTCTGAGCGTCGATCGTTGGCCAGATCTCCTCGTCACTCCTCGCTGTTTCATGCTTTCCAGACTATGGTGATTAATTTGCTCCTCCGAGGTGTACACGTTCTCCCACAAGGCCGCAACCACGTCTGTCTTGTCTTGCATCAATACTCAACCAAGTTTTGCCGAGCCAGCCAATCTGTCCGCCTGTTCATTCCCCAGCAAACCGGCATGCCCCGGAGAAAAGATCCAGGTGATGCTTGCTACCCGTGACCTCCGAATCGAAGCAAGCCACTCTGCACGAAGCTTGCCTGTTCTCTCTCTCTCCTCAGCGTGCTTTCTGAGTCAGTTACAATCACAATGTGTCTATGTGTCGTGTTCTCTATCCAGCGGAAAGCTGCACTGACCGCCTCCACCTCCATTCTTAAGCTAGATGTTGTGTCATAATACGCCAGGTTCTCCTGCACCAAACGCCGACCACTAGCTTGTGCTAAGAGTGGGGGGAGAAATGAGAAGAGTTAGCGGAGTCTTTTCAACGTAACGTGAAGGTAGCAACGTTTTGCAAAAAACAAAAACAAAAAAAAATAAAAATTAAAAACAACAACAACAAGTGCGTAAGGGGAATTTCTGATAATCATATACTTTTCATCAAATCACGTCACTTTATATATATGGGCCAAAATGATCTGACACATTTGTAACTTTAATGAAACTAAATTAGAATAAATGAACAAAAAAGTGTCTTTATTTATCAAATCTACACATGATGCCATTTTGTTTTATGTTGTTTGAATAATGATTTGTGTGGGGAAATTTAACAATAATGTTCCCCGTACTGCTATTGTAATTTTCAGTGACGAGGTACATTTTCATTTGTGTGGAAACGTGAATAAGCCAAATTTCCGCTATTGGTCCCAAACCAATCCTAATGAGTTACACGAACGCCCCTTGCACAGTCCTCATGTAACTGTATGGTGTGCGATAGCAGAATTTGGCATTTTGGGTCCGTACTTTTTGAAGAAGACAATGTTGCATTTAATGTTAAATCTGAGCGATATTGCGTGTTGCTGGACACTTTTCTGCGACCCAAATTGGATGAACTTGACTTCTTCTTCTTCTTCTTCTTCTTCTTCTTCTTCTTCTTCTTCTTCTTCTTCTTCTTCTTCTTCTTCTTCTTCTTCTTCTTCTTCTTCTTCTTCTTCAGCTTTCCGAGCCATTGAGGTTCTTTGCTGCAAATACAATCCGTCTCCATTCGTCTCTCTGGTGGATCTTCTCTTGCCAGTCGTTGATTCCAAGTGCTTGTAGGTCTGTACATGTATTATCTCTCCACCGTCTTCTTGGTCTACCTCGGGGTCTACGGTAATTTATTTCCTGAGTGTAAGCGAGTTTCTTTTCCCTATTATCTTCCATTCTTTCTACATGCTCCAGCCATTGTAGTCTATTAGCCTTCATGATACCAGTGATTAGCGGGGACTTAAACAGATCATAAATGTCTTTGTTACTTCTTCTTTTCCACTCTCCACTTTGTGTATCCCTAATGGGTCCAAAGATGCGTCTTAAAATTTTGTTCTCAAAGGTTTGTAACAAGGCTTCGTCTCCTTTCGTTGTACTCCAGGTTTCAGAGCCATACAGCACAACTGGTCTGATCAGTGTTTTGTATATTGTGATTTTGGTGTTACGAGATAGCGCCTTTGATTTTAGTAGATGTTGTAGTGCATAGTATATCTTATTTCCAGAGTTGATTCTAGTTTGTATTTCTTCCCTTATGATGTTGGAGCAGTTGAAGATTGTACCCAGGTATTTGTATGTTTCCGTTCTTTTAATGGTCATATTATCTATTTGTATGTGGCCAGAGTTTTTAGCCATTCCTTCTCTTGAAATTACCATATATTCTGTCTTATCTTGGTTGATAACCAGCCCCATCTGTTGGGCTTTCTTCCTTTAAGTGAGTCAATATTTCCAATGTCTTTTGTTCACTTTGCCCTATAATATCTATATCATCTGCATAACCAAGCAGCTTGGATGTTTCTCCAATACCACAATCCCCTTTATCTTCCTTACAACTTTCTCTAGAGCCAGATTGAAGAGTAGCGGCGATAGTGCATCACCCTGTTTCAAGCCAGATGTTATTTGGAAGAGGGTCTGATTTCCTGCCTTTATATGTTACTATATTATAAGTATCTTCCATGCATAGTCTGGTCATGTTGATTAACTTCCTTGGTATTCCAAATTCCTGCATAGCATTCCATAGACTATTCCTATGGACACTATCATAAGCCTTTTTAAAATCCACAAAAATGTTATGGAGATCTCTTTTATATTCCCAATGTTTCTCGGCTATTTGTCGTAAGATAAATATCATGATCTATTGTTGATCTGTTTTGTCTAAAACCCGCCTGGTAGTCAGCCTAATATGTCTTCTGAATATGGTTTTAGTCTATTTAGTAATACTGCGGATAGTATCTTATAGCTTGTGGACAGTAGTGATATTCCTCTATAATTTCCTACATTGGAACTTGTCTCCTTTCTTAAAGATAGGTATCAATAATGACTCTTTCCAGTCATGGGGTAATTCTTCTGTCCTCCAGATTTTTATTATTAGTTCGTATAGCTTTAGATGTAATGCATGGCCACCTGCCTTTATAAATTCAGCAGCAATTCCATCAGTCCCAGTTGCCTTATTGTTTTTAAGTCGTGTGATTACATATAGGATTTCTTCAAATGTAGGTTCTTCAATTTGTGGTTCGCATGTTAGAACCTCTTCCTGTGGGAAAATGTTACTTGGAGCTTCACAATTTAGTAATTCAATAAAATATTCTTTCCATGTGTTGCACATTTCCTCATTGGTATTTATCATATTCCCATTTTTGTCTTTTAAACCATATGTGTTTTGTTGGTGCCCTCGTTTCATTGACTTCAGTTCTTTAAAAAATTTTATGGATTCATTTTTCTGGTGATTAGTTTCCATATCTTTGATTATATTACTCATATATTCTCGCTTCTGCTGTCTGACTATTTTTGTAGCCTCTTTACATTCATTTCTATAATGCTCTTCCTTTTGGATGTTATTGATGTCATTTAACCATAAATGACTGGCATTCTTCTTCCTAATGACTGCTTCTTCACATTTTTGATTGAACCATCTGTTCTTTCTATGCGTGGTTAACACACCGAGACATTCTTCTGCGGTAGATTGAATTGTATTCTTGATGTTCAACCAAGTTTGGTCAACGCTTTCCTCCGAAGGGTTTTGCAGAGTTTCAAGTTTACATTTTATTTCATCTGTAAATTTCTCTTTGACTGTAATGTCTTGTAGTTTTTCTCTGTTATATGTTGGGTGTAATCTTTGAAATTTAGTATAGAAAGCTCTCTTAAGTGTTATTTTAAATTTTGCTCCAACGAGGAAGTGGTCACTGTGGCACTCAGCTCCTCTATAACTTCTGACTTACTGTATGTTTGATGCATTTCTGTTGTTAATTAAAATGTGAGGTTTTTGATTATATGTTCTCTTGTCACATGATTTCCAAGTTTGTTTGTGTATATCCTTTCTTTGTAGTCTGGTACTGCTAATCTGCAGTCCTTTGGCTTCTGCCAGGTTGATGACTCTCCATCCATTATAATTTGAAGTTGTATGTAGGCTTTCCATACCGGCCACTTTTTTATTATTTTGCTCTCTACCTATTTTTGCATTGAAGTCTCCCAGCACAATCATGATGTCCTGTTTGGGGGTTTCTTCTATGACATCTTCCAGATCATTATAAAAGTCTTCTTTAATATCATCTTCTTTCTATTCAGTAGGTGCATGTACATTAATCATCGTTATATTTTTCCATTTACCTTTTATTCGTAATTTACTAATCCTGTCATTAAAAGCTTTAAAGTTTAAAACGTTCCCCCATAACTCTTTTTTGATGACAAATCCTGTTCCTAATTCATGTTTATTTTGGGTGTTTCCTCCATATATTATAATCATTCCATCTAAAGTACCCTCTCCTGGTCACCTTAATTCTTTAATTGCTGTTATATCCATTTGATATTCAACCAGCTCCCGGGTTAGTTCTTCGGCCGCTCCAGCTCGATATAGTGTCCGTACATTCCATGTTCCAAATCTCAAAAGTCCTTTAACGTTCCAAGGTCGTTGTCCAGATAAGTCAGTCCGATATCGAGGCTCATGTATTTGTTTCGTAACAAAGAAAGGT